>JAUKWC010092266.1:0-21442 GCA_032356245.1 Endocladia muricata
TCCGGGAAATCAACTGACTCTTATTGGCGCCCTGACGCTTGTAGCGCAGACGAAGCTCTGCTAATTCAGAGCCATGCGAACTGGGCATCGTTCTGGTGAGCTCACCGTAGCGTCGGCTGGTATGGCGCTCACCACCTTCTCCGGTCAATGCAATCTCGTAGAGAGCCGTGAGGCTGTGTCCGGCACCAATTTCGCCTGCGTCAACCTTATCATTATTGAAGTCCTCGTTGTCCAGTACCCTGTTTGCATACCCAATGAGGCGATATTCCGAGACGGTAGCAGGGTTAAATTCAACCTGAATCTTGACATCACTGGCAATGGTGATAAGCGTTGACGTCAATTCTTCGACAAGGACCTTACGCGCTTCACCCAATGTGTCGATGTAGGCATAGTTGCCGTTGCCAGCATCTGCCAACTGCTCCATCAGGTGATCATTGTAGTTACTCATACCAAAACCGAGTGTAGTAAGAGCAACACCCGCCTTACGGGATTTCTCGATCATGTCTACAAGCGAGTCAGTATCACTGATGCCAACGTTGAAATCGCCATCGGTTGCAAGGATCACGCGATTCACCGTTCCCTCGGAAGCGTGTTGTCTGGCCAGCCGGTATGCAGCCTCGATACCCGCGCCTCCGGCCGTGGATCCGCCGGCGCGGGGCGCCCGGGGGCGCGGGCCGCAGGGGTGGGGCGGGGGGGCGGGCCGACGCGCGGGGGGGGTGGTATGGGTCGAAGGAGGATTGGAGAGGTGCGGGGTGAGGAAGAGAGTTGAGCCGCCATAGGTGGTGAGGTACGAGGTGTGTGTGTGTGGGCAGTTGCGTGTGAGCTGGTCCGGATGTGGTAGTGATAACGTTGGAATGAGGGTATTGCTGGGTGATGGTGCTTGGGTGCGGATGGGTGGAGTGTTTTTTTGCGGCCAATGCTCAAGGCAGCCATGTTGAAGTGGAACGTATCGGAAGGAGGCTAGGTGACAAGCACATACAGATTTGCTCTGGAGACGGCCATGAATGCAACTGAGTCTTGCGGCTCAGAAACGCTTCTGTAGTCACCTTCGCTTGCTCGAATGTTGGTCCCCAAGCACCGTTGGCGGCATTGCAGCAGGCGAGAATTTGGAGTTTGACGCTCGCCTAATGTTTCGACTGACCCCGCGCAGATCACACCTGTTCTCTGTCCGTGCGATTTTCGTGTGACTTGGTGCGTCCTCCGCAGCACTACACGAGCCTTCTATTCTCGGATTCGACAAAATGGCACTGATGTGAGCTGCATGCATGACCCCCCTCGCGTCTCGAGGCTCTCTACATCATCATGGTGCAGAATTCGAGGAGTTAACCGTGGTGTGTAGGTGTTGGTTTCGTGTTATCTTTGCTCGCCTTCTAGCACCCAAATAAGGCAGGGCGAGAATTGATTAGATTGCGTAATTTAAAAAGTTCGCTGTTTGCGATGTTTGTTCATTTCCAACTCTTGTTGGCGTAGTCATTTGGTAATGTAGTTGTGCGTGCCTTCCATCTTGCTAAGACCAGTGTTCGCATCGAAAACTCCCGACAGTTAGTTGCTGCAGTTGCATGTCAAAAATCAGATGGCGATGCTGTTGCGATGCAGTGTCCGCACCTCATTCACGACTTCCTCTGCTCCACTGCATCCTGACTATTCCACCATTAGGAAGACTTGAGTCTGGGATACTGTCGAATGAGAGCTCTTTAGGTACCAAATCTCGATTCAGTTCTACCCCAAATGATATACTTTAACGGCGTCCTTCTGTGAAACTGCAGTCAAGGTGCTTGTTACAAGTCCCGCCCCCTATACAAATGTTGTACATCCAATCATCTGCCTGGAGATGCGTGTGCGAAAGAATCAAATGATACCCGGAGCGCATCATGAGCAGCGGCTATATTTCCAACGATGGCGCTCTGCGCACAGAAAAACATAATCTATTCTCTGAGGACAACCGCAGAACCAAGGAATGTGAATTGGCAACAAACAGCCTTGTCTGATATTTAGCTTCAGAGCAACAAAGCCCAAGTCTCATCAATAAATCCAGACTTCCACCCGCTGACTCTTCGACCCTCACCTCATAATTCCGGAGCGGCTACGTGATGGCCACAATGAACAGAACAAAAAACCTCGCAAATTGCGGACGCGAGCTGTATTCATTCTGCGGTGAATGTCGGTTCACAAATTCAAAACCCAATGAACAGCATGCTATTTTCTTGTATAGAATGGAACCCCACCGACCCGGGTCCTCTTCTCATGCATGCAGGCTTTGGCAGCTTACCACTGTAGGCTGGGAACATCACAGAAGAAAAATCGGCGAATGATGTCATTCACTTGGCCATACCTGATCCCGATGATATTCGTAAAGGCGCTGCAAACTTTACTACCCACGCATTGGGCGACGTGGACATCATCTGCTTATACAGTGGACTGAATCTAATGGCCTCGAACCGCATCCTCCAAAGACTGCTAGTTGTACACAGACAAATGAAGTCACTTGTCCATTCAGACCCGGAAGACAGCCAAAACTGAAGTTGCTCTCACCGAACGGGGCAACCATTCGCAGACGAATTGCATCACCAAAAATTCTGCGGCGGACAAATTATTGCTCCTGGTTGCCAAGTGCCTCGCCGGTACCATCTGATGACGGACTTGGTGGTCCATTGCAAAAAGAGGATGAGAAACCGACCAGGATCCCAAAACACTTGCAAACATCACGACCGCCATTACGGGCATGCAAAGAATATCTCCTTGGGATACCCTTTGCTAACGGGGCACACTTCACAGTCTTTGATCGATTCGACGTTGAGGTGCTTTCGCATTACCACGCACCGCCACAGACCACAACCCATACTCATCCTCACGGACAATTGACTTTCAGGAAGACGGTATTACACGAACCACATTTGCATGCCGCTGTCCTAAAGTTACTGGACAGATCCATAGACCCAAAGATAATGTTTGGCATTGTCTGCTTCGTCGCATCTATGATGTATACCAGGATCTGTCTCTGAGCGTAACTCATATCTCCGCAGCAAACTCAAACAGTCGAAAATGCTTCACCACATACGAGAGCCGCAAAAAATTTGAAGAACCAATTGGTGGTAGCTTGCGGTTATCCAGTGGACGTCTCCAAACCAAGTAAATGTGTACTGATTTTGGCGACAGGTGCAACCCTCTGATACTCCGGGAACACAGCGATTTGTGTGCGTTACTACGCGCCTGCCGTCACGCTCGGAATGACCTTACTCTATGAGCTTTGGAAATGCACAGTCGGGCAGGGTCCGTCTGACCCAAGTATAACCCTGGCAACGCTGGCTCCACAGGCCCCATCTGGGTTCCTTACCATATCACCCTCATAAGCGATGTCTTTCGTCATTATGACTGAAGAAATTCGGTCAAAGTCCGGCCTGACGGTGGAACTGAGTCTTTGCCAAGACATGGCTGACAGCCGAGCAACTTCCATTGCCGGGTGAACAGTCTTAAAGTAGTCATGTGAAATTCGGCAAACATGCTGGTACGCACTAATCACGCGGCTGCTTGACTAAGCAGACTCGTCATCAGCTCTGATGATAACCGAAAAGGCCTTTCCCCGCTTCGGCCGGTTCAAGCATGAAGACCAGCACAGTTTTCCACAGGATGGCATCCGGTGACGATTCCAAAATGAATATGTTCCCTACCCAATATAAACGGTCTCCACGCGAAGCCGGGGTCCGAAAGCTCGGGAGAATGCCTTAGCAAGATAGCGTCAATTCGGGAATAAGCAATTTTGAGACCGAAATCGTCTGATGGTACTGAGATCAAACGCCCCTCACACATCTCCCACATCCGGGCGTGTGTACTGTAACACCATTGAGGGTGCCTAACTGTGTCAACAAGGAAAAGCGTCATCATCGGAGTCGCAGTGCCCGCCGTATCGCGACACTTCAGATTCCATTTTAAAGTTTTGAATACTCTCCGATGTATGTTTTGCTATTAAAAGTTTGGATTTTTTGTTTTCACAAGTTTCTTTGTTGCTAAATTCACGTACCCTTCCATTGGTTTCGAAAAAATACCTCTCTTGTGGAATTACATGCTTGGTGTGATTGTTTCCATTGAAATTCTGGTTATCATCGCTGCAACTGCCTTTCATAACCTATGCAATTGTGCAAATATTATCAGAATCAGCGAGCTGAACGCTGAAATGCGGGTCTGTCTGCTATTACGACAGAAATATTTATCTCATTTGCTAAACTACCTACAGGACCCTCACTGAGATGAGAGAATATGTACCCTGTGCCATTCGTAAGACATTATTTTTTCTGGAAGGATAAATTAATGCAGACAATCGGATACAAGTAAACAAAGAAACCCGAACACCGAGCATTCATGTCTAGCATCTATTCGCCTTGCGTCTCAAATGAAGAGGAACTTTATATCAATGTTTCTATATTTACCCATCCCTTAAAAGATAGATATTCTTCAAGGTTTTAACCTTTGCCAAATTTGCACTGTGGTATACAGAACAGGTAGAATGGTGCACGCGAAGGGCTTCGAGTCACGCTGACCGTCTTAGCAAAAAAATGCCTTTTTAAAATGACCTCTTTTTCGACCGTGAATAAAATTTATTTCCGAGTTTGCCGAGCTTCAGCGCCCGAGAAACACTTCCATCGCCATCTCCTTCGTCCATCCACAGCAGTTTGGAAGCTTTACAAATATGAATTACACAACTCTGCTTGAGAAACGATGCTGCGAGTGGAGCGTATTCGGAATAGAGCAGGAAAGGTCCAGCAATGTCGGAAAACGTCCTTGAAATTAGTTCATAAAATCATTCCATACTATAGGTGTACAAAAATCTGTCTGACAGGAGGTAACCCCCTGGCTCGTGTGAGACCCACAACTTGATCAACAAACACAGAATAGTAGGATTACGTCTGAATAATTCTGAAAACAAAATTGCAGAATTCCGTCCCACGTGTAACATCTGTAAGAAATTGCAGAATTCTGCAGTTCGGATGTGACAATAATTGCAGAAAAGGGAGCTGTTACAGAAAACCCGACTGCGATTCCTCAGGGTACGAAGAGGCTGTTTCGCGCGAAAACTTGTTACCCTCATATCTATCACACCAGTCCTTTCCTTCTCTGACATCAATTGGAACATTTAAAATATCCCTCGCTCCCTAACTGCGTCTCTCGTTGAGAATGACGGTAGCAGCTAAAGCAAGGTGCAAAGTCAATCGCGCTTCTCAACCGCTGAGGACCCCATCAGAGTGTACGAAGTGGCCGCTACTAGCGCGTATTTTGAGGCGTTTCGTGGGCACGACCGAGAATACAGAGCAGAACTGAAGTCGTTTACTCCTCTAGTAGTCGCTTTTCGCGTATAGGCCCGCTCCCTACCACTCATCATTACAGCTGTATACTGTAGGTGACTACTGTACCTCTGTAGAGATGGCCAGGTAATACTCACGACCTTCAACTAAGGCGACCAATTTCTCACAACCCCATTGCAGAATTCTTGTAGGCGTAATTCCAGAAATGTGTCCCAAATCGGTTTTCCGAGTCAACCACAGTTCGTAAGGTACTGAAAAGCCTCCCAAATTTGTCAGTCGAATTTACACAAAAAAGCCGAGATTGCATGCAACTCTCTGTATATTAATTTTAATACCGACTTCAGCGAATGCCTTCAGTGTTGTCGTAACCGACACCAGAAACATTCGTCCTTAGCAATCACTTGTAGAACAGGTTCACGTAGGATCAAAAGTTGATTGTTTCGTTCTACAATGCGCGCACAAAATCGTATCACACAATAGAGCGTAAGGGTTACAGTTTCTATTGTCACTCATGGAAGTATCGCAAGACACAATATTATTGGATCTGGTACAACGTCGCGATATGGCGAATTTCTTGTAATAGTTTTCCAGTTGCTTGCAATGTGAGCTTCTGATTTCTGGAGCCGCACAGATCAACAAGATTACGGTCGTTGAGTATAACAGGTAATCGACCCGTGCCGAAGATGTGTTAGGTGGAAAAACATCCCCGAATGCGAATGTTATGTCAATGGGAAAGACAATGTGCAGTGAATTTGACATAATTTTTAATCACGAGGTTTAGGTCAGCTGACCCATTTCATGCAATGATACCTGTAATATGACGTGTCAAACAAATCGAATCCCATTACCCACTGCTTTCCAACTCAATCTGCCATGAATATGGTGAATAAACTATCATGGGAGGCCAACACGGTCTCCAGGGCATGGTTTCCATGGACCCCCCCACCCCCCCCTGTTGTGAAATTGTTTGCTAGTCTACGGCTGGGATGGTTCCCCCCAAATCATGTCATCCAAAGCAACGAGGTCACCAGTTGGTGTTTCAGGCGGAGAGTTCTTCACTACTTCCATGGCCACTGTTCCCAGCTTGATCTCAACTCGATGAATAACGAGCAGTTTGGTGGCCCAATCCCACGGGTGACGTACAATAATTCCCGCGAATGTTAGACCTCCGTCACTCGGCGGAACAAACATTTTTGCCAATATGCAACCATTTCTATCATAAAACGTCATAAAGGTTTCGCGAAACTCATCAACTCCGCTAAAGATTGCACCAAACCCGATCGTTGAAGCACGCATGTTTGAGCCAGGGATGCTAAACTCAGCGATAACCAAATTGTTCCTGACTGGAGTGAACAAACGGGGGGAACTATACCGCTGAAACATCGAGCTGATTGCCGTCGGAACAATCGATGAGAAGCGGTCATCTTGCGGTTGGGGCGTAGCCGGGTTGCTGACCGCAAACTGGCCATCCTTTGACAAAAATGTTATGCCGCGCGGGATTGTTCTTGAAAAGTACTCTCCGGGCATGTCAAATGGAATTGCAGCAGAATCCCAGTCGATCTTAATTCAGCCAAATAGGAAGCAATTGGGTTTGGAAAGGCACACAAAGTCAAATTCTGATATCAGCATACGATGTTCTGAACATGGGAACGATCAAATTGTTCGTGGATTGAATCTTACCGAACGGCGTCCACTTTCAGCTGGCCCTGGAACATCTTCATTGTCGATTCCTCCGAGCGCAGACTCAAACTTGTTGATTACTCCCTGCAATGCAGCTGGAGAATCCCCAGAATTTAGGTAGACGGAAATGCCATACCGTGGGCAGAATAGAACTTGAGCTTGAGTGGTGCATACCCCAGCGATAGCTAGCACACAAATACACCATACGGTCATCATTGTTACACAATTTCAGTAGCGAAAGTCCACAGGTAACGGGATGGTAGATGACAGAGTCCGCAATGATTGCTCACTTTGCGCTGCTTTTATAATCCGTCACCGGTTTCAGTGAGCAGATGCAGAACCCTCCGCAGATCTGAAGATGTTTTCGTTTGGTTGGGAACCCTTATTCAACTCCAACCGATCCTATCATTCTCGTCACGGCTTACCATGAATCAATTGTATCACCAGTTCCCTGTAGACTCGTCTGTAAAGTAGTTTATTCATACAGGAAGCAACTATGACCGGAAAACCTGTAACCGGGGAAGGCGTGACGAAATGACCTGCGTACTTTTCGTCTTTCGTTTCGGTATTAAATGAAGAAAACACATACAGTACACGACGAGTTCAACTTCCTGGGTGCTAAGCGCTGTTTCGTTTTGATGATGCTAATTTACGGCGTAGGAGAGTTATCCTTGACTTGCCGTTCCAATTCCAATTGTGGCATTTAACCTGATCAACATCATATTCTGTGACTTCATGAACGTTAGAGACTCAATGTTGGCGCAGTCGTGAGTTTGGAATTAATTCCTGTTAGTCGTCACGCAGAGAAACAGCATTCCAGCTTCTCTGCATGATCAGATGTCGAGCTACGTAAGAGGTAGTCAAGTTGCTGTATGTTTATATTGACACGGCTTTTTATCTCAGGGGAAGCTCGTTTGGTATGGGACATGACATTCTTTCCATCTGCGACGACGTCGACACAACCACTATGTCATGCATATACATCGTGCAAACAAAAATAGAATGAGTTGGAGTTGGCATTGCCACATTTGAACATCAAATTCGCACCTTCCATCCACTCGAGTGGGTGCCCTGTCCTTTTAGATAGAGGACGCGCTTGTGATGTAGTACAGCTACGCTAGCGAACATCCAATAATTAGAGTTTGCACAAATGATCAGCGATTTGGATCTCGGATGAGGTAAGGGTCATGTAGGCTGCCACCTGACGTCTGATCAGTCAGGGGCTTCTAAACTGATTAAGCATTGGATCATTTGTAAGCGATAGAGCTTGCTTGCTTTGTTTTTGAAGACGTCAGTCGCCGTTACTGCCAGATCTTGTGGTCGAAGTCCTGGAGTCGCTTCCACTGGGCATCCTTAGTATGCGAAGAGAGGCTTGGGACAACCAGAGGTTTCGTTTCGAACGAATGTCGCCAATACTCTCATGAGACGGGATGAATCTCATTAATGCCATCTCCGATGAAAATCGCCACATATATGGATGAACGGCCTGGGGTTCCTGACAGAATGTCCAAAGAAATCGTATGAGGTGGTGACGTGTAGTCACCAATGGAACTCTGCTACAGTATTACGTACCTAGTGTGACACGTCAGATTAAGTACCTAACGACATCTACTCAAACCGGCATGGCCGGCGTAGTTCATTTGTTTTGACTCGTTAATTGATGAATTTGTACACATCTTCTTCAACAAGTTTCACACATACTGTGTTAACGAGGACAGTGCAATAGCGCAGCACGTGTTAAGAGTTTCGACAATATTGCGTTTCATGTTTCAGATAATCCACAGTACTTTAATCCTAGCCAATGTCCATACCGGAGCTCTTTACCAACGTGCTGTCACTTCAATGCTACAAAAGTGATCAGGGACAAACGGTTACTATGCATCCTATGCAGACTTGTGTTTCAATTTAGAACGCAGAGCATCACTGCAGCACCAGGTCTGGCTGCGTCCGGTTTTCACAATACTCGCACAAGCCATCACGAAGAGAGTTGATTCTATTGCAACTGATAGCCATTGTGCGGAATGGCCACTGGCTTCCATGAGCAATTGCTGAGTGAATCAGCAGGTACTCGCATACTAGCCAAGGTTTCGTTCCAGTATTTGTTTGGCCACTTCTATTCGCCGTACGACAAGCACATGTTTCCGTGACAGAGCAACTCCATACCCATTTCGCTTCAGAAAAGCTTTTCCTTTGACAAAATCCCAATCACAAAAAGTCCGCAGGACTATTGCCATCCCTCCGGGTCGAAGCACCCGATGCACGTCAAGCCAGAATTCTACTCGGTCCATCAGTGTTAGTGTATCTGCTGTACAGCCGACATTCACCAAGTCGAATGACCGCGGGTATACCGGTATGTTCCATGACCAATCGTGAGTCATGGCCAATTTTCGCAAGCTTAGTAGTCCGGAGGTAATATTAGCTCCTTCTTCACTATTGATGTGAACCACATCCGTTGACAGAGCTGGAGTTTCGAGAGAAGCGCATAGAGCTATATCTGGACAATTCAGATTGAGCACACGCGAAAATGTCGCACTTGAACCGCCAACTCTCTCAATGGCAATCAATGCGGCAGTCTTTTGGGTCACGACTGCTTTCCACGAACGACGTAGGCGTCTCATCGACCTTTCCAATGATGTTTGCATTATTATCGGACAGAAATCGTCATTGTCGACGTGAACGCCAGTTTGCTGGCTTTCAACGTGTTTTCGGCAGATAAGCATGATCCTCCGAGTACGCCGGCAAGTGAATGGCTGCCGTGCTAATGCTTCATCCCATTGAGGGTGCTTCAGGATGCCATCATCTCCATGGGATAGGGTGAAAATAAAATAACCCCCCGGCACCAGCACGCGTGAGACTTCATCCAGCCACAGATCATACCCAACCACATGATGCCAGCACCACTTGCAATGTACATAGTCAAGTGAGTGCGAAGGGAACGGGACGTGACCAGTGAAGTTTGCAAGATAGACTGGTAATCGTCTATGAGACCCGATAGCCTGCAATCGAAGGTATTCATCCGGCCACACGTAAGCTATAGTCCGAATCGCATGTGAACCTCCTCGCTCATCCACAAGAGCGGCGGCGACAGAGCCGATACCGCCACCCATGTCCAGCATGACAGGCGCGCGCTCAGCTCCGCATCGCGGATGGCGTTTAGTTGCTGACAAGAGTGTCTGCACGTAGTCAAAGTTGTCCTTAAACGCACGTCCAGAAGTGCCGCCCACAGTTCGGATGTTGATGTAGTCGGAGTTTACGTGAGCCCATCGCTGCAAGATGACGTGAAGTCGGTACTTTGGATCAGACGTGTTTAGCTCACCGAGCGAGGCACGAGGAACAGTCCATAGAGAGTGCGGTTTGGGCAAAGGTGCTTCGTAACGAGGCGGCGGAGGTACAAAACAAGGCCACTGATCGGCAGTTGAGTCGTCAAAACCGCGGATTTGAACGTGAAACGAAGAAGAACAAACCGGGTGCGTCACGGCGGGTAGTAAGGGCGGTTGGCGAGAGCGAATGTAAATCTGAACAATAACAGCAAGAAAGGAGCAAATTGCAATTGCAAGAGCCGAAGGTGAAAGGCAGGCACGGAGGAGAGGAAGGGCCGCCATGAGGGAGAGACCTGCATGTTCCTCCTCGATTGCATCGCGATATTTGGGTTAGAGTTGTCAGAAGCATGCGACGGGATAGTTCGTAGTTTGCCGGTCCTAGAGGAAACGGGCGAAAATGTTTGAGGTAGAGGGATCAAAGTAGGAGACATGGTGCCAGGAAGAAGAGAAATAGATCGTTTTGTGGCAGTGCAACGCTGCGGGCCCTGCACAAAACGAAAGCTTAGTTTTAATTAATTAGCTTAGACGAGAACCTCTCAACTGTAATCTTTCTGCTTTACAAGCGCGGTACGAGGGTATTCGTAAACTACCTATACCAACCTACCAAGTGTACAAGAGGGAGAGAGACTGCAAACCACTTTCATTGTTGCAATTACAGTCTTGTACTACGTTTGTCAGTGTGGCTCAGTAGCGAAAAGTGTTACTGTTCAGAGCAATGTCCGTAGGAACCTTTACCTTTGTTTCTTCGCTTTGTCATGGGTCGGCCTTACACTCTTTAGTTCCATTTCGCAGCGGGTCGAGTTGTTTCACACCGCGTTGTGCGTACAACGAATTGTGTACTCATGGCTATCGGTAGTAAAGCCGAGTGATAGTAATCACTCGGCTACAGCATGTCATGTAACTTACTGGCGTCTGCACTCCCAGTACAGTGCCTGACGCTGGTAGTCAAGACTCTCAGCAGTAGGGTGGTCAGGCTCTATCTATTTGTCTCCTGTTGAGAGTCTTGCAATTGTTAAAATGATAGCTTCGGAGCAATTTCGAGTACTCTTCTCCCTGATATAGAAGGTTTATACCAGTCACTGCAATCCTGTCCTGTTTTCTACTGAAATGGCAGGTTCCATCAGCTTGTCTCTTCGCAGTGCAGAGCATATACTCGACAAGGGAAGAGAACAGCGTGCATAGATGCCCCGCATCGACAGACATTAGTATAACGTCTTATCATCGCATGGATCCCAATCTCGTGATGCCTTCGGGATTGCAGAAACGTCAAGTGCGGTCACCACCTCGTCTCAAACAACATGCAAGCGTCTGACAACTACGACACTTTTTCCTACAGTTATCATTTCAATGCCACTGCTTTCTAGAAACGACCTTTTTCTAATTGCATTTCAGCCGCAAAAGCTCTGCATGACAATTGCTAGACAATTGCTATTCCTCCAAGCCTTATCACTCGATGAAAATCCAACCAGAATCTCACTGGCTCCATCAGCAACACCGTGTCAGAAGTACACCCAATGTTTAAAACGTCGAATGGACGTGGATGTACCGGCAGCAACCATGACCAGTCATGGGACATCGCTAGCTTCCGCACACTCAGTAGCCCTACAGTAACATGCTATCTTTCTTCGCTATTGGTATGAAGAACGTCAGTGGAAAGGGATGACATATGAAGGGAGACACATAAGGCTACATCTGGGCAATTAATATTCAGCACACGAGAAAACGTGTCGCTAGATTCCCCTGCCCTTTTAAGTACGTTTTGCGCCATTGTTGTTTGTTGAACAACTGACTTCCAAGAATTTCTCAGCCATTCCCTCGACAGCTTCAGCGCGAGGGCTGTTTTCTTCGCGCAAAAGCCAGGCTCTTTTGTTTCTCGCGAAACGACTGTGGTGCGACCCCTCCTCATATTATTTCGGCCAATTGAGAATTATTCGATGAGTGAGTCGTGAACGGCACGTGAGTGGCTGACGAGCCAATGCTTCATCCCATTCCGGCTGAGAAAGAATGCCGTCTCTTCCTTCTGATAGAGAGAAAATGAAGTACCCGCCGGGAACCAACACTCGTGACACCTCTTTCAGCCACAGATCATAACCAGCAAGGTAATGCCAACACCATTTGCAGTGCATGTAGCCGAGAGAGCTACTGGGAAACGGTACATGCCCCATGAAATTAGCGAGATAGGCTGGCAATCGCCTGTGCGAGCTAATCGCTTGAAGTCTCAGCTAAGTATCTGGATAGACGTAGGATATAGTCCCCCATGCTTGGGAGCCGCCATGCACATCTGTCAGAGCAGCGGATACAGATCCAACTCCTGCCCCCATGTCGAGAATGAGTGAATCCCCGCAAGCCCCGCAGCGGGGGGATTGAGTTTGCCCCCGCAGCAAGGGTTGGACACAGTTAAAACTGTCTTTGAACGCGCGACGAGCTGTGCCACCGTCCATACGAATTTTCACGTAGTCTGGCTCAATATAAACCCATTTTTGTGACTCTGCAGGCAGTGCATAGGCGTCTGGGGTAGCATTCAGTTTCCCTAGGGAATTGCGAGAAACCTTCCGCAGAGACTGTGGTTGCGGAAGTGGTGCTTGGTAGCTTGGCGGAGTTGGCACAAAACAAGGCTAGAGGCGAGTCTCAGAGCTGCAACTTTCCAGGAGATGTGCATGGAAGTAAGATAGGCAGACCGTCTTGCTAAGGGTTCTCGCCAATACATACCGACTGCGAGTGTGAAAGAGTTGGAGTTTAATTCCGTACAGGCATATTCCAATCAATGATAGAGTCAAAACCCTACTCGAAGGCATAAAGCGAGACGCTCTGCCCGTCGAAAATAAAATCCTTGGAGGCACGGCGTTTCAGGTTGGTGGTCAGCAGTAGAACATGTTCTCTATCGTCTTTATATCCTGCTCAATCGAAGAATTCAAGGCAGATTCATTGATACCAATGATGCTCTGTTGTAGGAATCTCGTCCTGTTTCAAAAACTTCCAATGGTCCTTCATCCCAGTACGTTAGTACTAGAACAGTAAGAGTACTAAAAAACATATGATTGCAGGCATAGGGGCGAGGTAAACATATCAACACTATACAGGAAGTATTGGGACTTCAGGAGACCAGGAGCTACCCTATCGTGTTCTAAAAAACGCCATTCGAAGCTTATCTTGTGGTTACTGAAATCCTCGATTCATGGTCCGGGACAACCGATAGATGAAACAGCTGTTTCAAATACACCTGCAAGGAGCATTGTTTCCTCTGTTGTCTCTATTTCGAAGGCCACTTTTGTGGTTGAGCGGTTTCTCAAGAAACGATTGGGAATTCCTGTGTCCTGTGTCCCAGGCCCCGCGCAATATGTAATTGTTGAAGTTGTTTCGGTCATGAGGAAAACAGTAACAGAACTCCCACTAGCCTTCTGTCACCCCATGCATTTTCCTTTGCATATCCCTTCGTCCCTTCTAAATATTCGACAGAACGGGTTGTCGCTGATTGTCAAAAAGATTAACAGCGTCACAGCCTGAACACACTAAAAGCTTCGTCGCTTTTATCATATGGTACATATAGCTCGTACGATTAATGTATACTGTATGAGTAATGGGCGCATCGAACTTTTTCAGGATAAATTCCAGACCGGAAACGAATCCCAACACCTTTTCATCTCTCTAGTTCTTTGCGCTGTGGAAATATATCAATGCGTAGAGCAGAGCTATAATTAGAATAGAGAACAATAGTCCTAGATACTGTACTAACTGTGCAAACCCCGGTAAACCTTGTAGTTTTCTTGACATTCATATCATGCGGTAAAAGAATGAAAAGCCCCCCACTCTCCTCCACGTAAAAAGCGAGCTGGAAGATTGAGCACGAGTTTGCATCCTCAATCAGATTTGTCTCAGCAGGCTTACCCGCAGAGGGCTTCCTACACATGCTTGAACAGGACGGTTTCATCGTGTCTCAATGTCCGTAACATGATCGACCTTGTCACAAACTGTTGGCATCAAGAGTTTTTATTGGCATTGTACGCAATGTGAGATTTATTCTATTGCAGGTACTGCTCTCACCCGATTTAGGCTCATTCTAGTATCATGACCGTCATTAGCAAACAGACTGAATCATACATTTCGAAAAGAAGGAGTACCCTCCAAGATGCGGTCAGTCCTAGGCTTAGCCCGAAACGTAGGGGCTTTGGCAGGTGGATTGTCACTGCTCAGAAATTTTCAGTTTGAAGTGAAGCAGAGCATAAAAGATTTACTCTGTCCTTGTAGAGTTGGAACGCGACACGATTTGGGTCCCCTAAATGGCTTACAAAACAGCAAGATGCCACGAAATGGAACCCAGAACTTAAAAAAGCGAGGCGTCATTCTACTCAAAGAGCGCCAGGTTTGTGACGTGTATTTTAACTTGCAAGGATTTCGCGGTTCAAGTTACAAAAACGAAAGATAAAAGCAGTCTTTAGTCTTCATGGTATTTGCATAATGTAATCTGCATTGGTAAATACGACCTCTTGTGTTTTTATTTGTATAAGATAGAGCTTTGTGCTGCATGTTTGTGAAAAAAAATCTGGAGTGAAGAAGTTGCCAAACACAAAGCGAACGGTAGAAGTTTCTAGCGTAGAAGCAGTATGCGAGAAAGTTAGATCACTTGAAATCATGGAAAACAAGTAATGTAGGCACGTATAGCAGCAGCAGTTTCTCCTGAGACGGATCGACGTGGTGCTTTCTCATCGCTCAGCGTCCTTTTTCGTTGTTATCTTGTGTGTGTGCAAAATTGAGGGAGTGAGTGAACATGTGAAACATTGCAATTTGCTGAATCTAGTGACGGCTATGTCGCGACTTTCTCTCTGCCAAACGTGCGATGAAAAGAGGACGCGGGGGTTCAGTTTTATTTGGAGCTAAAGTGCATGGTAGGCTAGATATTGTTGTAGGTGCAACAGGAATGCGCAGAAAGCACATGCCAAGAAAGTGCATTAAACCGGAGACACAAACAGAGCATTGGGACGCGAAATTACTCGGTAAACCTTCCGAAACGGTGCACGATTTAGGAAATTTAAATTGTGAAAGCCCTTATGACACGGTATGAGGGCGAGAGAGATCATATTGAAAGTATACCGCATCCGGATACACCGTATGTAGAGTACAGTATGTACTGGTCGTGTGACGTCAAGCTTTACACCGCAAATCAATGTTGCTGCAGAGGTACTAGAGACTAGCTACAGTATACCGTAGATATAAGTAATTTAGACAACTCTGGAAAATATGGGGTGGCCCTATCTTTATGAGCGGCACTGTACTAGCTAGAGCTAGCTAGCTACTGTAGCTGGAGAGTTCTCTCCGACCAGTTTCCATTCCCTCTTTGCTTTTCTGGTAGTCACCCCATGGTGGTTTCTTCGAAAGCAACAAGTGTAACACAACACAGCTCGGTCACACACGTGTTCTGTTCTGCCGATATCCTGGTGAAGGGTGCGGGGGCATGTCAGCCTATTTTGACCATCGCAAACGGCAATGCACACTGGGCAAGACGAACAAAGTCTATGACGATGGAGCGGATGTTCAGGAATGATCGTTGACTGTACCACATGTGTTGGGGTTGCGAAAAGGAATTCGGGGATCCAACATTTTTTCTAGTTTTGTTTTTCTGTTTGTTTGTTTGTTTGTTTTGCATTGGGGCACAAACTGCATCTGTGCGAGCGAGAGGGCCCCGCTCCTGCCGTGGGAGAGAGTAATAATGCACTGTTGGGCAGCGACAGCATTTTGAGGTACGTTCGGCCCGGTTTCTAGAATGGGGCTGCGACAACCGACTCGTGCAACGCACAGACGAAACAGAGTGCAATAGGGATATGGGGGGCGGGTCGGTCTAAACGTGTTGTAGCGATGCGTACAGTATCTGGGGGAGTTGCATAGGTACACGTTGTTTTGCTGTGTTCGGCAACACGAGTGTGTGCTGTCGCGGTCCGTCCTGCCCTGTCCGTAAGGGGCTTCCATACCGACCCGTTTGTTCCGGCAGGGATGGCAGGCCAGGATAGTAAAATGCAATTGGGCATGCGAGGCAGGCGTGGGTTGCTATGATTCCGATTGGTGAGAGGGTCGGGTGTGTGTGTTCCAGCATTCTCGGGATCCTCACACATATTCAACTCGCGTGCTGTTCCGAACTCGATGTGCTTTGGTTGCAGTATGCTACAACAGTAAGCACCAACATGACAAAAGCAAGGAAGGGGGATGCTCTATTTGCGCGTTGTGAGCGCGCACGCCCAAAACCGTTTTCCGCTGTTGCTTTTTCTTGGGTCTTCAGAATACTCGTCGTATTTCGTAAATTGCACGTGCTGTTGGTGTGTGTACGAGTATATACACGCAGCGTACTTGTGCTTTCTCCTCTGGCCTACACTTGGGCCCGCGTGTTTCACGCTGCCCGGTGAGAACCAGACAACCGATGTCTCCTCATCCTTGAGAAGCATGTCATCAACATTGTCGTCCCATGGACAAGAGCCCCTCCTCAGTAACTCCTTTTTTTTTTTCAAGTGAGCGGGAAGCTGGCACTTTTACAAAAAACAACGTTTTGCCCCTGCCTGCACGTGCATCTTGTGTGGGCTGCCACTCGTCGGCGTCATCAACCACACACATCTGTATCCATGCGTCGCTTCCTTTTTCTCGTGCGGGCGCCCGAGATTCCCCTGTCGTGCCACTTTTCTTGAGCGCTTACCCACAAAGCCCGAATAGGGCACGTGCCACCCAAACATTGGCTCATCCCACAATTTCACCATCCGCATCGATCTCCTGGCACTATTCCACCTCCTCCCTGGTCTCACACCTATCCCCTCATCCTCTTCCTTTCCACGTGGAGACGCTCCTCCCTCACCCAAACACTACTTTCGCCCACGGCTCGGCACACGCGACCCCCCCCCTCCCCCCCCCCCTCTTACTACTCTCATACTCACTCCCTCTTCTCCCTCCCTGGGGACTCACACTCCCATCACTCGCTCTCCCGCCTCAGTATCGTCGTCCGTATTCTCGATTCCCACCCCTCTCAAGTGTTGAGCCATGCCGTCCAACTCCACCCGCGGTTCTGTCTCTACGCGTGGCGGCGGTGGCGCATCCTCCTCAGACGTGGACGGTCTCTCGTACTCGCACTCGCACCGTCTCGCCTTTCCATCGCTTGTTGCGCACGATTCGTCCGACCTTTCCCCGGAGCGTGTCGAGAAGAATGCCGACAAGTGGTCGGATACCCTGGCCAACGCCATGCTTTTGCTCCTGAGCAACTACTCTCTGGCTCGCGCCCTCGGCGAAGATGCGGACAGCTCCGTCTCCAACGTGGAGAAGCTTGCCCAGACCCTGATGACCAAAAACGAGGCCGACATGTACATCAACTGGATGCGCGGCGAAAAGGCGCCGCGCGTCTCCGACTGGCGCTCGCTGCGCACGCGTCTCCACGCAAACACCACTGCGCAAAAGGCCCGCTGGGAGGAGCTCAACAATGCCTTGTCCATTCTGTACAAGGGCGAGGCCACGCGTGCCGACGAGTGCAAAGGCTGGATGGAAAAGTACAAAACATATGTGCCTTTGCTCATTGCGGCCAAGAAAGTGGAGCTTGTGCGGCATGATGCGCGCGCAGCCAAGTCGTCGTCGCGTGCGCGACGCACGGTGCACGAGATGGTGGCATGCCGACGGGTGCAGTCCGAGGTGGGCAAGTTTCGGATCGAGATGAACGCCGTGCTGCATGCGCTACATCGCGAGGCCAATGCGCGAGAGACGGACCTTCTCAAGCGGTTGCATCGGGTGGACAGGGAGACGCCGAGGCGTGCCGATGCGGCCAAGGAGCAGATTAAGGAGCGGGATAATGTATGGCGCAAACTGACCAAGATTCGGGTGGAGCGCGTACAAATGACCGCCAGGGGGGCCAGGCAGAATGCAGAGCTGGCAACGCTGGAAACGTTGCTCAAGGCAAGGATGGCAGGGTTGGATGATCGTCTGCGCGCAGAGAGGAGGCGCCAGAGGTAGAAAGACAGTGGCTGCGTGGTGGCTCGCAGATGTGCAAGCGGTGCGGTGACGAGCCGCCTCGTCGCAGAGGGGGGGGAGAGCCGGAGGTATTCGGTTTGTGGGAGGGGATTGAGGTAGTGTGGGAGATTGGCGACGCGGGTTTAGGGTGGGGGGGCGAGGGGGGCGAGGGGGGGGGGAGCGGAGGAGATGGTGTAGAGAGGAATAGGAGTAATTTCTGAGTGAGGAAGTGAAGGCGCTTGAAGGAGAGCCTTGTCGAGTGCGAGTAGAAAAAAGAATTATGATGCACGCTGGCCGTAGGGCATGGCTAGACATGCAGTTAAAGAAAAGAAGTTGCTTTCTGTTGTATAGGTTGACGTTCATGCGTTGTAGTACGTTTGGTCTCGTTCCATGCTTTGCCAATGATAAGACGATCACACGTCCGCGCCCAAGCCTCAGAGCCCAGGCCTATTGCCCCGACCTAGGTCTATCTGATGTTCGAGTCTTCAACATGTCTCACATTGAGCATGACAGTGACAGTCAAGTAGATCACTTCGAAATGTACCTGCTCATTCCACAGTTTGCTCCGCACAGAGGGATTACGTCTGCCTCTGGTTGGTCCCAGTACCTGCTTCACGATACAAAAACGTTTGCAATCACGACCATTGCAACTTGAGTGCAAACCTCTGCTGCCCCATGATCTCAATCTCAATTGCAATAGATTCCTGAGGTCTGTTGAACAAGAAAAGGAACGCACTTGGAAACCAAACCCAAAAGTGTAGCAGTGAATGCTCCGATTAACGCCAGTGCGGCAACGCACACTTTGTCTCACAAACCGCAGGGGCGTATAGTGTTCTGCAGTTGAGAGTCGAGCAAGCCATGGTCGAGCAAGCGTTGAGGGCAGAAAAGCAGACTCTGCTTTGACTTGCGTCTGCGCAGAGCCGACGCAATGGGGAACTTGAGGAGAATGCCGCCACGTGGTGGCCTTCGGCTGCTTAGTGTCAGGTGACAGGTATACAAAAGGCTCCCTTTGCTTCACGACCGATCCCAAGGTTATTCTTTTTCACATCCCCACGTTCAAATACAGTATTGTTCATTCACATATCTAGTGCGGCTAGCTAGCTAGTGTGGGGGAAATAGAGCGTTGGGTCGCCGCCAGTGCCTTCCCCTACACTATCCGTAGACAATGCTGAAGAACCCCTCGCGGTGAAGCTTCCAGTGCAACATAGCGTTTGCGAGTGCACAGAGGCAATCGTGCGGTGGCGTCTCCGAATCTTGCCGCGCTTTCTCTCGTCTCGGGGCTCACCTTGTGTGCACGTGCTGACGATTCGACATGCCCTGTTTATTCGTCATTCTCGACGGATGAGCAGCAGCGGCTTGTTTCCCACACCTTCTCGAGTAGTCGGGACTCGCCGGAAACAGTCGACAGATCACAGTTGCCTCACGCTCATTTCTGAATCACGGGACGATCCACGGCAGACGCAAAGAAGATTTGGTGTGCGCAAAGCTCTTGCCGCACCCAGCCCCAGATACGTCTCTTACGTTCTCGACACACTTTTCGGGGTCGCCACGTTTGTGTGCCCCCATACCCGTGCACAAACTTGCATCAGCCCTTTCACAATATACAATCAACTACCGGATTTCCAAAGCTGTACTCTACACCCCAGACCGACGGTTTCTCCCCTACAACCATCCCACAGCCCACGCTTAATCTCAGTTCACATCTCTTCAGCTCTTGTGCTATCAATCATGTCGCCCTATCCCCCCCAACCTCCCCGCTCCTTACTCCACAACCCCGGCATTCACGAGCTTCCCATCCCCATCCCACATAAGCACCGCCCCTGGCCTTTCCCCCTCCTCCCCCCCCCACGTCACTTTCTGTCGCCTCTCTCCCTTCCCATCCACCAACGTGATCTCTCCCCCCCCATTCCCCAACTGTAAGCTACCTCTCGCCGGCACAATGAACGTGCGCGCTTCCCCTGCTGCCAACTGCACTCCCTCAAATTCCAAAAACATCCCATTTAAACCCTGCAAGCCCCACTCATTCAACTGCACACTCCTTCTGCCAGACACATTCATCAACGTCACCTTCTCCTGCCCGGCATCCCCTCCGACAGGATTCACCACTGCCGCCACAACGCGCACACCATCATCCCCACCGCCGCCCCCATCGCCATTTGCATCAGCCGCATCCACCCCATTTATCGACAACGCCTGAACAAACCGCCCCACCTGCGTCTCCTCCTCAGCAGCGCCAGGCGAGCCCACAGCCGTCGCCTCCGCTTCCACATCCTCCACGCCGTCACCTATGCCGCCGACCATCCTGCGAATCACCGGGTAAAACGTATTGATACTTCGCCCGTCCTCGCTCGCAAACAACTTCTGCTCCACCTCCGCCCGCCCGACCACACCCACGCTCGGACCGCCTGCCAGCCGCACCATTCCCATTGCCATGAGCCCCTCCACACTGACACCCACGAAAAAGCCGCCGATGGGCTTTTCCAACACGCGCCCGGCCACTCGCCATGTGAAGGTCATTGTGGCCACCTCCGGCACGACCAAGCCCGACGCCGGATCTATGGTGCGATACACCGCCCCCCCATACTTGATACGGTTCTCGCGGGTGAGATAGAAATACCACCAGTGCAAACCGCCCACGTTGTTTGAGCCTGCTTTTGCCTCGCCGACAAACACATGCTCAAAGCCTGAGCGCGACGGGGAATTGCCCACACGAAACGGACGAAACCAGGCGTCCTTCACCCGTGCATACCACTCTGCATCCGCCTCTGCTTCCCTCGAACGACCCGTTCCCTCCTCCTCCTCCTCCTCCCTCTCCTCCACAAAGCGACGTGCAAGACGCATGGGCGGGGTGTCCACGACATAGCGCAGCAACTGATCCACCTCTTCCGACTCGTTTGCGGAGATGTCATCGCGCACGGACGAGACGAGATCATAGTTGTCGAAGAGACGGGCAGCCAGGTCGTAGGAGAGCTGCTTGGCGGGCGGGATCTGCAGGTCGGAGAAGAGGGCGCGCGCAGAGGAGGAGGAGAGGGACTCAGAGACGCGGACATGGCCCGTGTCAGGGGAGCGGGTGGTGGGGAGAATGGGACGAATGCCGGCGGATTGGGAGATGTCGACGTCGACAATGCGCTGGGAGATATCCGTGGACATGGAGAAGCGGGTGGGGTAAGACGGGGG
>JAUKWC010092377.1:0-27388 GCA_032356245.1 Endocladia muricata
TGCTATACGAATCCTGCGCAAATTGTCCGACGCGTGGAAGCACGTCGAAGCGCGAATCGAAGTCAACTGGAGTTCATGAACGTGGTATTCTGTGAGTTCTACACGTAAGTAATTGATAGGGTCTCTGAGGAATCTATAATGACAGGAGTAACGATCTACCCATGCACACTCACATTGGTAGATGGGTCTCAGAAGTTTGATCTGAAAGACGACACCCCTCTGTGCGTGTACTTTTACGTGGCTAGATTGCTACCCCTCTTATCAGTAAAACCCGACCGACCGTCCGAAGAGCTGCTAGCTATTCCGTATGTCATAAGCGAGGTGCAGACAACTTCAAGAGCGAGTCGACGACGAAAAGAGGTTACAAAAATGTATTGGCCGGAACTCAGCCTTAAGTAGGATTAATGATAGGTCGAGTGTGAGTATTGATAGCGGTAGCAATCTGCCCGTGTGACGAGACATCAGTCGATGAATTTCGTTTCCAGAGTCAGTTTTGGACACGCATTTGCTCATCAGTTTGCACATAGACCCGGCTCCAGCCGTGCTGTTACTGACCCACAGCCCGTCTTCAAAGGTGCTCACATTTGGACCGCACGAAACGTATGCCTCAAACCTCTCCTCGACGTCATGTCTCGCATTGCCTCGTTTCTTCGCGTTTTGTAACACAGGAAACAGCTGGTTATAAAATTTAAGATATGTTCTGTGTCACGAATGAACAGGATACGGATGTGCCCATGTGAAAGCACAGATGCAAAACGACGCTGTTGTTGAGATTAATTTTGTGTATCCTTCTGCTAACGTGTTTACACGTGAACAGATTGCTACCCGTGTTATCTCTCCGACCCACCTCATGTTAAACTGTACTTAACTTTGGATCGCAAGATAGATACATCAGTGTTCTACCCTCGATGTCGACTCACGCTTCTACTTCTTTCAAAGCTTGCTGAGATATGTATCCCATCTGTTTAGCACGTGGAGTCTGCCCGAGTCATCCTGGAAGACACATTCATAGCTTGGCTACAGCAAAGAACATCCAAAGAGCTGGCATGCAGGCTCTGGGTGTCGTTCTCAAAGTAGATGTGCATAGAGGTTAGATTGACACTTGGTCCTTATGAAGTGAAGAGGACTAATCTACAGACATTATTGTTTTGCTATAATTGGAAATAGTTCTGCTTGGATCACGCAGTGCTAGATGTACGAATTCGTATTAACATAGCCGGTTAGTGACCTGAAGATGCGCCCAGCAGGCTATAATACGTAAACACAATGTGGACGACGCAAATACTACGCTTCGGCCCTGCGACATGGATACATATCTCATCATCTGCACGCACGAGACTGACGGCAGCTACCTCTGCTCGTGCAATCTGCGACTTGTCACTTCAATCGAGAAAAACTCCCCCCGTTCGTTCCGAAAACGCTACATTATCGCCTTAGAAGTGAGCGAAGAGAGTTTTTTGTTCTATTTCACCGTATAACCTCGGCAAAAGTTTGGGTAGACCAGTTGAAGTGAACGTCCCCGACAAAATTAGTCGATCTGCTAAAGCCACAGGTGGGGCATCGTGCTCATGGTGGTCGTCAGCCCAGTGGCGTGGAACCCATCGGAGTGCAGTTCCCATTACGGAGGATCCATGGTAAGCTTATCCGCCTAATGCAGGCTATAATTCTTCGCCGCCAAGGTAGGTCACAAAAGAGGAAGACTTCCAGTGTACTGGTCGGTGTGTAGGAAGAGCTAGATATTGGACAACCGTATGTGCTGCGAGTAGTAGATGCGGACGTTCACTGAGCGCATTAGTTTAAAGCAGTATCTATATGGAAGCTGGCCTCAAGGCGAATGACCACCGAACTACGTGCGGCCCGAGTTCCGGAAGGCCACGGGAGGCAACATTCTATGGAATTCCTAAAGGTGCAGTATGAGTTCATGTTTTGACAAGCTACTGCAGTCGGAAGAAGACCACATCCTGTTCAATCACCACAGCCGCAGCCCCACGGCATGGCCTCTTTTAGTCCGTTTTTGTTCCTAGCAAGGAGCGCACATCTAGCAGATGCTCGGAGCAATGTTAGCCATTCAGCGGCGTCACTTGATTATTACTCGTGAGGGGCACTGTTGTGCGCTTCAGGATAAGGTTTTGGGTCCGCGCACCTGCGAGGCCAACTGGCGTGAGATACATGTATGTCGTACTTGAGCAAAAGCGGGGAGAGACTGTCGCATTTAACGTGCCTAATTTGAGAAGCGAATATGGGCAAGCTGGCCACTTTGCCTATACTTGCTCGTGACAAGTAGGCTGGCCGCAGCGTTAATCTGGAAAAGAAACCTCGGGCCCGTTACCGTATCGTTGAATTGGAAACGTTTGGAGCCGTAAAGATATTTCTCTTCATCGGTAGCACTCTTTGCAAGAAGAAGGGCACCAATAACTGGGCCCTGATGATGGCTGGTGGAATTTCGGGGGTGAAATAACGTGAGGACTAGGCGCTTACGGCAGTCCGGGAGTCCACAATTGTCCACTAGTTCCGTACGCAGAAACTAGTCATGGCAGGTTCCTAGTCCAGAATATACTGTGTGTGAAGTTTGTGAAAGCCTCCCTCATTGGACACGTGGGTTGGTCGGCTTACCGCATACGTCGGCTGGAGCAGGACAACGCGGAGAAAGCACGTCATGCTTAAGAATGGAGAACGGTTTTTCGAGACTGGAAAAGACTACCAGCCGAAAACCGCGGACAATGACGTCGAGGTGACATCAACAGCCGTGACACCATACTTTCTCATCGGAAAAAGGGTGATAGGCTTCCCTCCGTGTGTATTCGACTGTTCCTGGTTGTTTCCGAAAGAAACGGAAAGCGAGTAGGTAGTAGCGCGGAGTTCCGTTTAGATACAAAAGACCAAATTATTGCCCCATTATGCGCTTCTCCGGCATCTCCATCTCCTACTTAAGAGGGGTCTATATAGGGACCGCATGATAGACGATGTAAGGGTATGGAACGGCCCGTGGTTCGTGCCCGAACGGACAGCTGTGCGGAAACAGGTGTACAACGATGTGAAACGGGTGTCGCAGCTCCCAGCTCACGATGTGGACCATGGTAATGCCGTAATGACGCGAGGAGCTGGGGGCCAACGAAGTTAGCACAACGCGGACCTGGTCGGTTTTCCTAAAGTGGGCGCGCGCGAGAGGAGAACGACCGATCACGTTGGCTCCGGTGATATTTGACCCGACTCCGACGATCGGTTGAACCCGATTGCCATTCGGATATACATCGTACAATATTGAGAAGATGCGGGAGGAGTTCACTGAATAGCTTACAGTATAACAGTCCTGGACACTACACGCGGGTGCCACAAGTGGTGTGTGCAAGCCGACCACACCGCACACACTTAGAATGACGGACAATCGGCTACAAGAGTGCGCACATCGAGACATGAGGCGTGTTTGGTGGCGGTGTAGTGCGAAAAGAACATCCAGAAGATTCTAATATCGTTTGCACGGGTCACTAGTTTGCTCAAGTACTTCTAGTTGAGAAGGTCGCTCCGGATGTCCCTGGTGACACCAGCCCACTCATAATATTGCTTTCTTTGGAAAGTGAGAAACTTATAATCAGCACCACTCTTCACGTCACCTTGCGCTCCACTTCGTTTCCACAGTGCTTTTGATATGGACAAAACCTCTCGAAGACAACAAGTCCTTGCTTTCCGTCCGGCGACGGCCATTTGTAGCATGGCTAAAATAACGACGGTGTGATATACTCGTGTCTGTTCCTCATTTGTCCTTTCACGGATAGAAAAGGTTCGGCAGCCTCATACTACAGAGTGAGAGGCGACCCATAGTGAAGTATGCTAATTAGCTGGTAGGCGTTAGCAGTTCGCCGCGGTTAGTCACCCGACGTCGTGAACTACAAGGTACCACGGATACGATTTTACCCGCGAAATGTTGATCAGTAGCGGGAAAATGCGGCAAGGATACTGTGCAACACACGCGTGCGGCCATGAATATAAACGCTGCATTTGAGCCACATAATTCCTCTGAGCCTCTTATGATTGCCAAGCACCATATTTAAGCTGTTCCCCAGTACTAGTGCTTTCTCTCACTCCTTATACCCGTCGGAGTATGGTCCACGTTTGTAGTACGTTCTGGTTTAGATATCGCCTCAATAGCCGCTGCCGAGTGTTTAATTTGTCTCTTGCATTACAGTGCTGGTAGTACACCGCATAGCCAGCGGTTCGGGAAAATCATCGACAAGAATATTCAGTCCTGTTGTTTCACAGGTAACGCATATTGCACGTAGTATTCATTAGCGCAAGGGTGTGCCGTACGTTCGAGTGCGACTAGGAGTATGGAGAGTAAAAGGTAACCTTGTCTGAGTAAGCCAATATTCCAATTATCGTGTGCGACCGCATGACGGAACTTGAAATACGGAACTGCAGTGTATCGCACACGTGATAGTCAGAGCTGCATGTTTTAGGAGGACACGGGTGGCGGGTATTGCACGTACACATATAGGGCATGCAATTGGTAAGTATCGTTTCGTATTGGTTGATCGCCGCTACGCGAAACAACCCGAGGTAAACAGCCTGCACTTTTTTCGGAATGACACGACAGTAAGCAATTTGACGCCGTTCAAACTTTCCGGTACGGAGAAAAGGTCAACTAGGCTTTTGCCCCTAGGCAACGTCCGTGCTCATTCCCCAACATACACGAATGGCCAGAAGGGGGGGTTAGTCAAATCTACCTCGAGCACTTGACAAGCCGAGGCAGTACTGACACGAAGCACTCGTCGACCCCGAAAAAACTGTGTGGTCACCGTTTATATGCTTCGTGATGCGGCCTTTTCGGTTCCCCCCGACTGTAAACCGTCTCCTGCGTTACATATTCTCGCTCCACAACAATTTTAGCATCGGAGAGGAGTCCACGGTAGCATCATGGCATAGTCGATCGTTCGAAAGTTCAGAATTGTAGATATCGGAATCGACGCTCGACAAATATACGCAAAATGTTAGCAAACATGCCAAGATGAAAAGATTTTGATGCAGGCGGGATCCAGCTCAAATGAGAAGGAGGGGTTCGCACCTACGGAACTCCACTATTCGATACGTAGGCCAGCTGCCCCGTTTATGAGGAAGAGTATAGTTGATGTACTAGCTACCATTGCAGTTCTAGCAATCATCGCAATGTTCGATATGAGCACAAACATCACGAAGCTGACGGTGGCCAATATTGCTGTTGGGGTACGCACGGTATGTAAAAAGGACCGAACACTTGTGTATTCGAGGTTTGGTGCAAGCAGGTGTACATCACAAACTTTGTACGCATTGAAAATCTGGATGATGCCGATGTGTACGTAGTGGCCGGACAGGCCTCATGCCTCGAACATCTGGCTCATTGCAAGCGGCCGAATACTTCCTCGCTCTACTGTAGTGACAGGATATGGGGTTGAGAACTTCGGAGGTTTCCTCATATGTAAGCTCAGTATCGACTTCATATCTGCGCTAAACCTATTTCTTAAGCTGAAGCGTGTCGCGAGGCAACAACAAACGTTCGTTGCTGTGTCTCGCGATGGGTACTCGGCTCCGCGAACGAGATATGGAACAGTTAGCGATGGCTCCCTCCATTTCCATCGGCGAATGAACATGAAGAACCAATTTCCAACGAAATACGTAGCGTCGTTTTCCATATACAATAAACGGCAGTTATACGCCCACTCCGAGTGACTTCAACCACACCCGCGGTCTCAGCAGGGCCACCCCGTCTGGACAAAACATATCCATAATCATAACTTGAATACCAGCCGTTCCGTCGCGATTCGTCGCAAAGATCTACAGGGCTTGCACCAAAATGAGATTCATGGTGTGCATGCAGGCAACGGGGATGGACTCGGGAGCGTAGGAGGCATTCTGCAGGTGCCCTATTTTTAGTTCGGTGGCCATAGTCCGATATCCAATGCATGTATCCTCGGACCAATATTTATCCTTCCGCGGAATGTTGGCGCATGGAGAGTAGTCGAATGCCTGAGACGAAGCCCAAACAGTAGAGATCCGCGCGAATAGCTGAGCTGAGGGTATCACTTGCCGAGTGAATCAATTCGTGCTGCATATAATTTGCGTGGCAGATCCAACTCCATGATGGGGCTAGCGATAGCAGGCATCGCGTTGGTTAAGGATCGAGCTGTCTCAGTTTGGTACCTCTGGTCGCGTCAGAGGGGGTCTTTGTCGTAACGGGCCTCTGTCTGCTGCCCATAAAAGACAGCGCGAGACTAGCCGTCGAGTGCGGCATGGAGGATTCTGATTGTAAGCTTGCCAATGGCTCAGGACCAAGATATCTACTGGCCAAGTCAAACGACGCCAGCTACCTTTCCGCCCTACTTGTCTAAATTTTGGGGCCACTGGCTATGCGTGTGGCGTCAAATTCTCTGTAGTCATCGTAAATCCCAATCGAATTCCTGTAGTAACCTATCCATCCTCAGGGTATGTGATGTTTTTTCGCTTTCGGTACATGAATGGGGCAACAACGGCACGACGAATGAGTATCGTAGCGAGCAAGCTACAAGACTGCCTCGCTCCCATTCGAATGTAACGATACGCTGAGCATGTCTTCATCTACTGTCCTAGAACCGGACGATTCGTCACCGTAGTTCTTACGGGAGAGCCGAAGTGTCGCACACCTTCTTCCGCTTCGCAGGGTATTCATAGCACGACCATACGGTTGGGGAGGTGCTCGTGCGCATGCAGACGGGGCCATGGTTTAGACTAGGGGTGAGGTACTTCCGGTTTCCACGAAAGTAGTTGTGGATGTAAACATTACACCATGGCATCGATCGGATAGACTATGAGAGATCTGGAGCTGTGAAGCAGACTAAGCTCGGTCCCAAGTTCTGCTGGTGGATTATGCAGTTTGTGTTTTTGACAAACGACAGGTTTTAGGCCGGAAAATATACTTCCAGGCGCCTTTCGCGGCGGCCGAAGTTCTTCCGTTAGGCGTAGAACTCGTCTCGCAAGGGAACAGTAAGGGTACTACCGGGCAGGATACCGTTTTCAAGCCGTTCGTCAAGGACTTGTTGTCACCCGTATCAATCCAAACTTCCGCGTATGTTTGTAATGTTGCAGATCCCACGATGTCGTCAGGAGCTGGTGTCGTAGGTTCCAGCATGTATGTTTTCTATCTACCTAAGCTCACATTGACTCGTGTCCGACAGCATGCGCGCTACCAATGCCGAGCATGCTGCCACAGACCTCATCGATTCACTGCCGCCACCTTACTACCTATAGTCCATGTCCGTCCAGCCACCTGGGCTTGAGGGCGCAGCGTCGCCTCGAATATCTAATCGCCCTCGACCACCACAGCACATAGTGGGAGTTCCCAATAGATATTCACTTCCGTGACAGTTATGGGACAGCCTTGGAGACCGTCACATAGGTGATTGATGCACCCACGCAGTGCAGCGCTAGTACTATTCTACTCAGTTGGAATCGGGAGACAGATGAAGACCTAAAGCCCGAATTATATTGCCATGAATTTGTGATAGTATTGCCTCAGGCTGGGTGCGCAGCTGTTCGATGTCGACGTTCCAGAAAATTCCCAGCTCATCCTTCTGCCACCTGTGCCAAATTTTGGGTGTGCTCTACAGAAGATACTTCGCACAATCGCGTTGTCCCGATGCCCGATGCCTTTAATCCGTACAGGACTGTAGAGTCAAGTACTTATACCATAAAGAAAATGCTCGGGTGTGTTCAAGCAGTAGTTCCTAGAATGACTGAATTCTAGTGGTATGCGACCTGTTTGTCTGTAGAATGCTCGGGAGTATAGAGCGGCTTCAGGGCGCACCAGCTCGCCAAGTACCAGCGTTCAGACCTAAGGGCCTGACAGTAGTGCGTACTGATAATTGCCTAACTGATAGAGACCAGCTAAAGTAAAAGGCAGTCATGAACTAGGACGCATGACTAACAGCTGACGAAATGAGAAAAGACTCAATTTGCCGTCGCCGTAGAATATAGGTAGTTGAGGACATACCGTCTATGTAGGTGATGGACATGGCGAATGATACGCGCATGCCCACACGTAGTGCAGGTGACCGACTACAGTATCTGAAATAATCTATGTCGAGGATTACAGGAGGGTTAGCATAACAACCTTTTGTGTCAGCTCGTACTGCGAACTACATAGAACAAGCGACGTATGAAAGACACACAACTACAAGTAGCCGCCGTCTTGCACGTCCGTTTATGCCGCTAATACGACATCATCATGCGAACCGTCGTATGTACTGCACTGGAAAGAAACAGCACGTGACCGGCACGGTAAGGCATCTCCTAAACTCTGCAGAGACCTCAATGCCAGTTTTGATGGAACTCTCTCAAATGTGCAGCAAATAGAATGGAAGCATCATTTTGCGCTCCATACCCGTTACACGGGCCGGGATGGGCAGTGAATCTGAATGCGTCCCCATCCAGACCGCTTCAATACGCTCTGTGCCCTAGTTCCGGAACTTCCGTGCGAACACCGCATCACAACCCCAGCTGAACTTGCGACTCATGTCATCAATTCAAAAGCCGCTTCCTCATTTGCTGATTGCCAGCTACGAAGTGATCCCATCGACGCACTGGCTAGCAATATGACCATCAACTCGACATACAAAAGTAGTTGGCATTTCGTCTCCGCCTAGCTGACAAGAGTGAAAAAGAAGGCCACTAAACAAGACATTTCGAGCAGCAAGCGCGACTGTGAAGATCCAGATGTCACCAACCGTGAGTTACACACCCGTCGTCAATCTCATATCAGGAAAGTGGGCCGGGGTCGTAGTTCATCAGTCTCAAGAAGGGACTACAAAGCGACAGGCGAATGCAGACTCCTGAGAGCAATACAGGACTGAGACTTGTACTTCGTGCGTGTAGCGTGCCGATCCGTATGGGTCAGTCTACGGTAAGAGAGAAATTGATCGGCCAAGATGCCGTGTGGCTTCAATTCGATGGTCTCTAGCATGCTGCTGCCTTGTGCCGCCTCTTTGTTCTCGGAGTGGCTATGATGGCTCTGTTGAGATGGTAGGACGTACCTTTCTGCCACGTTGCCGCGGAATGCCATATCCACAATGTGCGCTGCGTATATTCCCGTACGCCCGTCGGACGTGTCTTGAAGTACCACTCTATCTTGTATGTAGTCTTATCCTATGACATAAAGCGGGTTGGATACTTACTGTCCGAAGTGGTAGATACCGCAAAATACTAGGGTCACCAGAAATGCCTACCACATCTGGAAGGAGAGCTGGCACCGAGTAGCGCCTAACCCTCCTACTGCGGTACTCAGTATCAGGCACATTACCACAATCACAGGCAGTAAGGATAGCCTGCTCTATGTGAACAACATTTGACCCTCCACAGCCGTGGCCGTCCGATTTCATTTTTGTCAGGCTCATTTCCTTGCGTTTGACGGGGTTGTACTCTGGTAATGGCAGTCGACGCGTAACTGATTGATGCCATATTGTCTAGGTTGAAATCTTCGGTTTCTGTACTGCTTCCGCATGACACCGCACATAACTCGAGCTATACTAGACATATGTAGATGAGTTCATACACCTAATTTTATCGTGTGTCTATACTCTCCTTTCTATCGGGAGATGTGTTTGTGCACCACCAAATCTTGTGGCACCCTCGCACGATTGCCTTGCTTATGTCAGATACCGACTCCTGTTCCTGCTATGCATCTAGCACATCCCAAATGCTTCCAGTCGAAAACGGGATAGTTCCTCAAGTTGCGGGAGAAGTTTGTACTTACTGAGCAGAGAGGTCAGATCGGGGAGAACCCCATATGCCAGCATGACTTCCGCCTTGTCAATCGCGACCACATAAAATCTAGTGTTCATTACCGCTCAAAAGTTCCACAATGACCGAGCGGCTTTTGCAGTCTCACTAGGCCACCGCGGTACATCCCTCTACAACATCTGCGTGAGTTTCTTTCCACGCTCAACTCTGTGCTGAACAGAATGTTCGCTCGTAGATTACACCGGAACATTTAGAGTACGAAGATGGCTTGTAGGCATACGACTGGGCCTTCAGAAGAGGTCAAGCTGTGAAGTATCCCCTCCCCAAAACCCTCTCGCTCGTTCTGCGACCTCGTACCAGATGAAAGTGCAGCCCAAATTCTTCGTACCTGACGGTAAGGACAGCTCAAACAGGCCACCAGAGGTACTTCCGCTTTCTCAGTATGCCAGTGGAACAACCATCTACTGTCGTATGCAGCTATAGCAAGTCAGTGAACTGGTGCCGCCGCAATCGGTACTTCCTTCGTATGCGAGGACAATTCTTGACGTGCAATCTTGCTCCTGCTATCCATTCGCGAACTTCGCCGCTTCTCTAGTAGATGTAAGCCACATTGTTCTCGAACGCACACCCCGACTAAAGGCAGTTGACACTCAAATTTCCTCGATGCTCATTGCATGGGAACGCAGTGAGCCTGTCAAAGTCTTACGACGGTATAAGTATCGGGAGTATCAGGAGACTCTTTGCCTTTTTCCTGCTGAATGGTCGTACGTAACGACGAGAATGATCATAGTGCGTATTTACCGACACTCAACACATATCACACTTCTATGACTACTTGAACGTTTTCTCAAAACGATCTTCAACGACGGTACATCCCCCTGGGTCTTGACCCTACTGAAATGCGCACTCTCTGTGAGTTTAGTATCGAGAAATGATCGCTTGGTTCCAAGTACTCCAGAGCCATTGAAAACTTGTACATCCATACTTTGGAACGTTCAAAACAAGGCCACCGAGACGGCAAAGTTTCATCGCACGACATTCGGGTAGATAGTGCCCGTGAATGTTTTAATTGGTTGTCAGAATCAAGTCTATTGATACATTCCGTATTGGCATTCAGGTTTTCCGCGTCAGCATTTGTCAGGACCCAGACTGCTCCTGGTGTGCAACCATGTCCTAACCCATCACTGGGACTTGAGGACGAGCCAATTTGGATCCGAGACCTCACCTGTTCCCATCCCCAATACGGCTTCCCACGCACAGCAAAACAAGTATCCAAAAAGAGTGTGTCGACTTCCATCATCAATTCGGTGACCTTGGCCTTTCAAGAAGCCTGCAATTGTTCTGGTAACAGTAATCGTATCTCTCAACCAAAAAGGACATATTGAAGTCGCCACCAGACACTCCCAGGGTGCTCGCCTTATCAATTCTGCGCTGTTTCTTGCAGTTGCAGGGTCTCCACTATTCACAAAATACGGTACACTGGCCGATGTCATTTCGGTACAAATGGTGAGTTAGCGCCCGTTCGATCCATGTGTGTGACAAGAATCACTCCAGGCCCGGTAGTCACGATTGTGGAGTAGACTCTTCGGTCAACTCTTCCGGTTATGTATAATAGTCCAGAGGGTCGTAAAGTTGTCTTTTGTAATAGCACCGCCCAACTGCGGTCTTTACCTGCGAGGTTACTGTTTTTCCCTCAAGAATGCAAAGACGAAGTCAGTACCAACGTTCCTACCGGTCTGAAACCTTGGTTCAATCATTGTCACCAGTACCTCCGCCGCGTGGACCCTTTGTTATTCACAGCTTTGATAAAAGCTGCCGTCATCCCCCCACTTGGGTCATACGCGTCCCACTCTGACCAAGTCCAGTTCAGCCACGCGGTGCGTCCTCATGGGTGCCACCAGACATCCCGCGAGCCCCGCGTAGGCTCTCGTTCTCTTCCTTCACATCATTGAAGTCGGGTTGTAGTCGCAGGAGCTCGGAAATCGTTGCTTTAGTCATCACCCACACCTCAAGAAGCTCGTGATCTGCCTTCCCTGAACTCTTTTTCGATTCGTTGAGCCTCGCCTTCAGACCAGCAGCCTTTTGCTCTTGCACCTTGACCTTGTTCGTCTGCTCGGCAAGCATCATTTCTAGCTCTTCCATCTCCTCATGCGATATCAATTGCCAGCGAGATACAGCGGAAGTTTCAACCCTTGTCCGGGACGGCATAGGCGGAGGTTGAGACTAAAAGGGTCTCCCCCTCTATGCAACGGGAGAACACAGGGTCGCACGATGAGTTTGCCTTGGTCCGCGGCGGATGTGCAACCGCACAGACGCGGCAATGTCGGGCGTGCCGGCGCGCGGAGCGTACGCAATTCTGGCACGGAAGGTGAAGCTGGCTGTGCTCGAGCTGCATTCAGGTTGAATAAACGCACAACAAGCAGGCATCTAGTTGGCAGGACGCCCTTATGGAATTACCAATGTTAAAGTACCACGTTGAGTCGCCAAAGTAGTGGCCCCGTAGGTTTGTTTACCTTCTAGACCAAGCAGAGACGCCGCAGGAGTTGTCGCGGGCTGAACGACCCCCCTTACCCCGCCTGCCGGGTGGTGCTGAGTTGCATTAAAGTTGTGGTTTGGTGCAGTCACAGCCACAGGCGCAGCCTGGGCATCATCCGCCCCTTCCCGCAGCTAGTGCGTGCGCTTCCTAGATCTTCGCATCACAACACCCGTTCTCGTCCTTCTATCAGGCGTATCAATCTATGCCCAGCTGCGCCACAGGTAGGACAGAACAGACGGAGGCTTGTTCAGAAGAACAAGTCCGGAAACTGTGTCGCATTTGTTGTGAACTGAGCAGTAGAAGTCCCAGCTCGGAACTACCACTGGTAGTGGGGCCCTCGTAAACTCATAAACACGCCGAAAGTACCAGCCGACGTTCGGTGTATCATAAGCGTCGACGGCAGAATTGGAATCAGGGGCTAACGCCTGCAAATCGGCATTCCAGAAAATAAAGAAAACTCGGCCTCGGCTGGTGTTCCTAATGCCTAAGGCTGATATCTGCACATGCGAAAATACATGGGCAGATGGATCTCGTGTTTGAGATTAAATTTCGCACATCCATCTGCTCATGTGTCTTCAAATGTGTACGTCTCAGTCCCTGTGCCTAGTGACATCCCCGGGTACCCTACATAATCTCCTTCGGTTTCCAAGTTTCGTGAAGGTGGCGCCGCTGCTCGTAACTGCTGTTACCGAACGGAAACGTAAGCGTGTGGGAGCATGCCATGTTTCTGCCGGCTTCCCTGCCGGTCCGCGACACAAATGGCTCATACCTGCTCCCACAGCACGACACCTCACACCATCCTGATATCGATTTATCGACATGGTCTCCCCTGCTTTTCTTGCTTCGCCCTGGTCTCTCCTCCATGTAATTCGATCCACGTGGTTTTCGTTGCTCCGCTTGGGACGCTGCTCCTTCCGCCTTCCAACCCCACCATTCCTGACCTTCTTCTCCTCTTTCGTTCCCCACTCCAGTGTAACCGTGGCGCCGCCTGAGCTTAGCCGGCTCGGGACAGCCGGCGTGTGCCTGCCTGCCTTCATTGCCGTTTTCTCCTCATGCGAGGTGAACGCGAGGTTTGAACTCACGAATGGCAACATGTCGGCCTTCCTGCACTTTGTCATCGCAGAAGACGAAGAGGTCTCAATGGCGATCAAAGAAATTGCCACAGTGAGGGGGAAGCAGCGCAAGCATGGTAGCCACATGGGCCCTTTTATCGAGAGCGACGATCCGGTCAGTCGCGAGCTGGTCAGCGAGCGGATGAAGCAGATAGTACGCGCAGCGCTGTCAATAGTATTGGCGTCCCAAGAAGACACGACGATTAGAGAGATTTTGCATTCGGCCCTGATCGAGAAGAACCGTAAGGTGCCCCTTGTTGCTGGCACAGATTTCATTCCCTCTAAGGTTCGCAAGGTCCGGGAAGTAGTTCTGCCATGAACCTTTCCTGTTGGCCGCCCCAGAACTTTCGACGTTGTCATGTTCTTACATGCTATGAATGTATGCCACGCGAGGCGCGGCAGCAAACGTGTATTCGCTTTGAAGAGGGTTTATCAAATCGGATATCGTCTCGCGTTTGCTTTGCAACTAGTAACTCGGGCGTGGACAAAACTGGCAAAAGCAGTGTCGAGTTTTGGAGTGCGAGGCGTTAGTTGGTCCCTACGTGATGCTTCGTCCCCGCGTTCAGCACTTTGTGGCTTTCAAATCACGCGCCGATGGCTTCGCACCCATTACGCAGAAGAATACACGGCAAGGGAGTGGGGAAGCAGGTTTGGAGGAGGGTACGAGCAGTCTCGTGGCGTTGGGCCAAACAGTGGAGAAGGATTCGGCAATGCGGGCGGTTACCAGTCTGTTCCTGTCGAACTTCCAAGCCATCGTTACGGACGAAACTTTGTACGATGTCAAGCACCGCAGCAACTGGCCGTGTCTGGACTGCTTTGAGTCAAGCGATGACTTCTTGCCAAGAGTCTTTGCCGACTTGAGCGGGGATACCCAGGAGGCCTTCGGGGTTCAACGTGAAGCGCCAGAAGATGATGGTGCCTGTTCAGAGGTTATCGAGGTGCACTCGAAGTAGTCGGATGCCGACTTGGAAGATACGAGACCGCATCATCTTTGGCAGGTGACAGTGTCGAACACCACGCCCTGTGTGGGACTATCCACGCAACCTCCTCGTTCTTTGTCTTGCTGGCTGAAAGAGGAAATGTAGTTGGACCTCCACGGTAGCGACAACGAAGTGGGGGATGTTCTGGGACATCGTCGTACGGTGTATGCTAGTGAGGCTGTCCGGTCCACTCTCAACACACTGGTGTCGAAGCCGAAAGATCCGCTTCGTTAAGCACCAGGACCATCCAACGGTTTTAGTTCGTCTCCACCGCCGGAGGAGGGGTCGTAAAAGTCGCTTCACGAGAAGAATCCATCGACCGACCTTCTCGTGCAGTTGTTCGGTCGGATGAAGCTGGACTGCCGTGTCCAGAGCTGCACTTTCCACAACCTCCTCAATCATCACGCTGACGACTGGCGTGAGTGCCTGGAGGAAAAGGTTCAGCTGCTGCTGACGGGTCCTCCTTTCTACACCAGAAGCGAGAGGGTTGTGGACAACTCTGCCCATGATGTCTTCACTCACATGTACATGGCCGCCTCCATTCCTATATTCGACGCACTGCTTGCCAAAATCGGCAATGGAACCATTTTCTATAATGGTCTACAATTCCGCATATGGCTTTCGCGCCTGAAGCATCACAGCCGACAGGTGTACGATGAGGCGAGTGACGGGGCCAGTGCGTTGAGGGGGAGGCGGCAGAGGGACTTCGTCTTTAACGCGGAGGACCAGCCGATGGTCTCCGTCCGAGCTCGAGGTAATTACACGCGAAACCTAGGTCTAAAAGGATGTGGCCGAGCCTCACTCACGCAATGGACTGTCCATTTCTGGTGGAGGAATGAGCCGCTTGAAGTGCAGTTCGCCGGTGTATGCTACCAAAGCAACGGGTACGTGCAGTCTTCGCACGCAGCATGGATGAACTGTACGGATGGAATCCAGCAGTCGGAGCAGGGAGAGGTGGTGAGAAGAGCTGACGAATGGAGTCGCATGAATATGCTTCGACCTGAGTAGAAGAGCATCAAGCACATGAGTGAGCTGATGTTGCAGTATTCGACACCGGGGGACCTTGTGGTGGACCTGTTCAGTGGTCCTCGCACGACCGCAAAATCACGCCTAGGGCGTCCGAGACATCGCCGTTTTGTAGGGTACGACAAGGATGACGACTGCGTCAGTCAAGCTCTACCGAACTTGGTTAAGGCGTTTTACGAAAGCGTTGTGAGTACCGCAGGCGACATTGGTGGCTCTCCACGGGCTCTGGAGCTTACCATAAGGTACTTGGCCGGCATGAAACGGGATGTGTCTGCAAGTTGGGGAAGCAGCCCTGCTATTGACCCTGCTGGGTGTCCCTGGTATCAATGTCTACCAGACTACAAAGTCAGTTATATTACGAACTACGCCGCGGATCCCATGCTTTCCCCGCGCTATTCACCAGCGTCGGTGGACAACTGGGCGACGAAGTACCACGCCCTGATGGACACGCAAGACTGGCTGACCTGACGGGCGGTGGAAACGATGGAGAGGCGTGCGGTAGTGCGTTCGTCGACGGTAAAGTACGAAAGTATGGGACTCGGGGTGTCTCGAGACCGGTTCTTCGCGACAGGAGACACCATCCTCCCCTTCTATGGGACCCTCTCGTACGCAGACTTGTCTGAGCACACCCAGGAGAACATGAAGGTGTACGGAGGTGGAATTCTGCGGGTAGACAAAGAACGTTTCAACCGGGTACACGGTCTCGTGGAAAGGCGGGCGGATTCCCACGAAGGTCCGAGGCATAAAGTGTATATTGTACCGGCACCACTCTGTGTGGCCGGTTTTATGAATGACGCCCGATACCTGCATGGCGATGACTGGAAACGAAACGAGACAGAGGTACTTATAGAGCGCGAGACACAGACGAGAAGTTTTACGAGGATCGAGGGAATCGTCGCAGAGAACTTTAAATTAACTGAGCACCGTTACGATCCGTGCCACGCCTGAGAATCAGAAGCGCGAGAAGCTGTTCACGAACGACGGGGATAAGTTTAGCTCCTAAGTACGTGGTAGCATCTTCCAAAGTAGCGTGCAGATGGACAAACTTAAACAATACATGCCAGTTTGAGTGCTAGTGCAGGGCGCGTAGGCCACACAACAGCAGCAGAGAAAGACTGCGGCTCATGCGCAAGAAAGGTCGCCCAGATAGTGGGCGATTTCGGGGCCGTTGTAGGAGGACACAAAGGTTTGAAAAGTTATGAAAATTTAGACTAGGGGGGTGTCACTAGTGACAGGGGCTGAGATCTACACATGTGAATATACATAAGCAGTTGGATGTGCGAAATTTAGTACGAAAAGCAACATCCGTCTGCCCGCGTAATTTCACTTGACCAGATTTCAACCCATGTCATCAGTGACATCCCCTCCGTCCCGACAGATTGTTATGTTTCTCAAACGTGAAATGCAGCTCTTCCGGCCTGCTCAGAATTGCTTCTTTCTGTGCGCCACGATTATTGCCGCCACCCGTGCCCCTTCAACCTCCCGTGGTCGTCGTGTCTCTACCCCTCCTGCCCTATGACTTTCTTCTCTCTACCTTTCCATCCCCTACAGTCACCCGTACGTCCTTCTAGGCACACAGATCCTTTCCCATCTTCACCGCCTTCCCAGTATACAATCCTTCCTCGTTCATTCCCATAGTTGATCCTTTCTCGCAAGTGCCGTTCTTCCGGAATGACCGACAAGCTTCCCATTACGACTTCCACCAGCTCCTTGGTCACGTTGGCCGCGGAGCCGCAGCTGGGGGTACAATCGGAGCCGGAATCGCAGCTACCGGCGACAGGGGAGGAGTTCCGGGCCGAAGCGGGCTTGCTTCCCTCTCCATGGGAGTTGCCAGCACGTAAACGCCTGCACCGGGACGCTTCAGGCCAAGCGAGGCCTTAGTCCGACCTCTTTCCAGCACTAGAGAGCTCGAGCTGGGAGAACTCCGATGTGGTTGCCGTGGAGGTCGAGGAGCAGCCTGTGTCGTGTCTGCTTTTCTCAAAGGCCGACTACGAGTTCACCGAGGTCTATGCATATATTGCGCAGGCCGTACAGCCGCAGCACGATCTTCGCGATACTACGAACGCCACCATCGACGGCATCCGGGCCAGCATGGTTGCGCGCGGCTCCAAGTACGACCTTGGCGATATGTCGTTCGCAGTGCAACGATGCGTCATTCCCTCGCTACAGGATATCGCTGCCGAGATCATCAAGCACGGCAAGCTGTTGCGCGAAGGTGCCAAGTTTATTATGGGGGTCTGCCTTCATCGCCGCCAACCTGTCCTTAGCCTGAAAGAGGAAAACGACGGTACGGCGTGGGATCGGGAGCGCCTTCATGTGCATCTTTTCCGCGGAAAGGATGGACATAATATGATGGATACGGAAATTTTGTCCAGCGCGTCCCAGCAGAACACCTCCGCCAGACTGGTCCACATCGACAAGTCGTTCTTCCACTACCCCATGACTGTCATCTACTGCATGCGGGCTGACGCCGTGGAGAACGACATGGGGGGACTGGCGGTAAGTTAGAATGGAACTGGGGAAGCAATGACCAAGGCCGTTCTGTTACCAACGACCGGCCTGTCTGCCTACCGCCGCTAAGTACGCGTAGGAAAACACTTCTCCGAGACTCAGGCCTCGTGAAAGTGCTAAGCGACCCGACCTTCGACACGTCGACCTCTGAAATGCTCGGCATCACTCACCTTGATGACGTGCATCCTTGGTCGGAGAGCCGTCGGGTCGTAGCTCTGTTCATGACTTCCGCGTTGCGGTTCATTACCTACGTGAACCGCGACGGAAGTTTGAATCTGTGGCTTTATACGCGTGTGCGCGCCAGCTTTTTCGAGTGTGCCTAGACTAGTTTGGGAAGTATTGCAAGGTGAAGGGCCTGAGTTCTGACAACTTTCTGGGGATTGAGATTGCAAAATCGACACTCCTCAGAATTTCCTTCAAGGAGTTCTACCTGAACCAGATGCGTCTCTACTCCACGAGAGACAAAACCTCTGGAGAAGCGCTGCAGGGCCCGCGCTACGCACTTCACGAAGAAGGTAAATGAGCACTTTGCTTGCGGCCCAGGCAAGCACACCACCCCGGCTCGCGTGACGAATCCAACTGCTGTGCCTTCTACGCGCAGCTCTGCTGGCGTACTCCTGCTTCCCACGCGACTGCACTCAAGCCTGCAGTCCGTGCGCGGAAGGACCCAGGAGTGATGCCCGCGAACAAAGCGCTTGCCACGGAGACATCGACTGCGATGCTCTCACTGTCATCGCCTTGACTTGTGGAGGTTGTGCAGTCAGGGAAGTCTCGTACAGTGAAAAGAACAGTGCCAAAGTCGAGATGAGGGTTCACTGAGAAGACCAACGCCGCCCAGGAGGTCACCGGCCCACGTGAAGATGACCCGTAGATGTTCGACGACAAGGATCCGAACCAGCTGCCGGTCGGCACTGTGGACAAGACTCTGGTGTTTGAAATACCACCCGACAGCTGGGAAAATCTGCCATACGCCGGCCCGCCAGATCACGAAGAAGAGAAGGCGCAGGTGTGGACGGCGAGAGACCTACACCCCTTGCTCTGGCTGCTTTGCATCCGCATACCCATTCACCACCAGGCGCACTTGTACCTCTCCATCAAGGACGTGATAGCCACACATCGGCTTCAGTTCCTCATGGAGAGCTACGTGTACCTTACCGAGCTCGAGGGTATTAATGTGGGTACGGAGATCTGGAAGCCCAACCGGCCTCAGATACAGTTCCGGAGGAACGCAGCAGACGCGGGTGAGGAATATGGCAGAGGACATGCCTCCTTTGAGAGGCGACTAGGTGAGCTTCAGCACCTCGTCTACACGTGCCTTCAGAACCGCGCTGACCCCAACGGCATTCCGCGCGATAGCCTAGAACCCATGATTTTGACGCCCAAGCGGAAGCCTTCCCCCGTCGAAAAGTTGTTTTCGTTCATTGCGAGCACATTCAACCGGGAGAATATACCGGGAAAGGGGCCGAATGAGATCTGGCTGAACCTGACCGTCAGAGAGAGGCAAAACGAGGTGGATGCAGTAAACCGGGAGCTGGGAATCGCCCGCTACTCCAGTGAACGGAGCCTGGTGATGGAAGCTTGCGAATGGAAGGGGTATTTGGTGTGGGCTTCGCGAAGGCGTGCGTAGCTGGACGCGTGGATGGGTCAGCTTGCTGCCTACGTCGATATTAGGAATATGTCTGGGAGGAAGCTGTTCATACCTAAGCCGGGGGGTCGGTTTTCGGCTACTGGGAACGACTGCCTGCGGCAATCGCCGGACAATGACTTTGACGGGTCATTGAAAGCGGAGACGCTGGGCTATTCCGTAATCGTGAGCGGGGCAGTGGGCTTCCCGTTGTGGGTGTGTGACAACTCACACGCGTTTGTATACGGGGAGGAGAGCGAGCCGGTGGCCCCGGCGTCGTTGTTCGAGATGAAGGAGATCATTGTGCCGCCCAACTCTGTGTTTTTCGGGCATGGGCATCTCACGCACGCCGCGGCTGGATATGATGACCGCATTGTGGATGAGACGACGGTACAGTACCATGTGTACTTTATGCCGGAAGGAAAAGGTGTGCCGGACCAAGTCTTCTACACACCGAGCGCGCTACCGCAGTTTCCGGCCAGTAAGATGGCCCGTGTTAGTCGTAGGAATCATGAAAGCCGTAAAGATTCAGACAGTGGAGACGAAGCGAACGTGGTTGGCCTTCCAGACGCGGACGGGGACGGGAGTAATAGGGCAGAGGAGGTCAGTTCCAGAGATGATGGTTTCGATTCTGATGACCGCGAGGATTTGATTCGCGTGCCAGCACGTAGTACCGAAGATTAGATAGCTCGACGCAGAAGTTGCTGAATAGCGTGAAGTGCACCAAACTTAAACACTACATGCCAGTTTCGGAACCTGTTCCTGACGAGCACGCCACACTATGGCAGCTGAGATAGCCTTGGGGTCATCCGCAACAAAGGTCGCCCAGAAAAGTAGGCGATTTTGTCGCCGCTACAGCACAAAAAAGGGGTTTCAGAAGTACTGAAATTTTAGACTACGCGGGTGTCACTGGTGACAGGGGCTGAGATCTACACATGTGAGAACACATGAGCAGACGGATGTGCAAAATATAATCTGAAAAGCAACATTCATCTGCCCATGTACTTTCACATGTGCATATCTCAGCACTTGTCCCCAGTGACACCGCACAGATCTTAGAAATTACGCACTTTCCAACGATACGAAATACACGTTTATGACCCCTCTCTGACGTCGACTCGAGGTTCAGTTTGTTTCTACGCCTCGTGTAGTACGTGCAAGACCTATTCAGAACAAGAAGCATGTGCCTCCTGTTCTGCACAGTTCACGTTTAGCATGGCCACGGCAAGCATGGAGTGAAATGTTGGCGTATGCACTCTCGACGTTGTTCTAAGGACAGGTGGCCGTAGAGCGTAGGAAGAAGTTGTTTCGTGTCAAAGGATGCCGACTCGCCTCTGGGCCTCAGCCCTGCGCTGCAATTGGCAACATTTCGGCTCAGACGACACGGCACCAGATGTATGAACTCGTGCGCGCATTTTCGACCAGTGCCGGATCGATGCACGAAGCAGGCCCTACTACACGAACGCAACGCAAAGGACAAAGCTACTATGCTTCAGCCCCGCGATGCATGTACATGTTTCATGTTCGGGACGCAATAACCTGACGCCGTTCAGTAGTATCCATACGATCTGCCGCTTACTACGCGAATTACACATTAGTCCTTCTTTCCGTTCCAAAACGTTTGCATCCCTGTGCGTGAGAGCAGCGCAGAGTTTTTCACGTTTTCTCCTGTCATATAACGTCGGCAAGATTCTGGGTGAGCCAGTGCAGCCGAACATCACCCAGCGTAAAGCTCAGCTTCCTACAGCCGCAGATGGCGCATATTGCGCTTAGCGGCCTTCAAAGCAGTGGCGCAAAATCTGTCGGAAGGCAATTAAGAGTATGAATGGTCCAAGGTAAGCTTTTCCACGTAAAGCAGGCTATAGTTCATCATGTCACATTAAGGTACGTAAAGTGAGATGCGGAAATGTAGTGTACTGCACGATTCGTAGAACGAGGTGGATGTTCTACTAGGAAATGAACCGTAGTTAGTGGACGCGGGAGCTCACTGGACGCGGCAGCTTAAAAAAAAACCGCAAGTCGGCATCCATGCGAAAAACCGCTATGCTATACGAGCTCCACATTTTGGAATGCCCCGGAAGCCAGCATTCCATAGAATTCCAAAGTGTGCGGTATGGGTGGAAAGTTTACAAGGCTACTGCGCCCGGTCGACGACTGCATCCATTTCCGGAAATACAGGCGTTCCAGAAGAAGAGGGCTATGCCGTGATGGAGTCCATGCAAAGGGTGTACTATATAGTTCCAGGTCGAGAAGCGGCCATATTCACGGATTATGCAAATTTTCTATATCTCTGTATATGACCCCTTTAGAAAAACCACGGGGATGGCAAAGCACACTGTAAACAAGACTATGTATTGGGCACTGAAACAGAGATCTTTCGGCTACGTTATCGAGCATCTTGCGGGCGAGCGGAACGTATGGGCGGACATGCTAACTCTGTGGGCTGTCAGCCCAAAGTCTTCAGTATTGGTTTCAAGCTGTACATCTTTGGAAGTTGTTCTGCTGGCCCCGGGATCTCCTCAGCTGGGGCCGGATCTGGACTGGCCGAGGTCGAAAGACTTCACGAGGTCGCAGGGAGGTGCAGAAATTGCACCAAGAAGATTCAATATGGAAGATGGGATTTGGCCTGATGATTCTGAAATTCGTTGGATTCTAGACAGCTACAAGCGTATGCAGTTAAGAATACTAGAAGTCTTACGGACTGGTACTGGTGCACACAGAATATATCCAAGCACTCAAGTTACTATCAAGAATCACGTGGGTCGGAGAACCCTTCTCCGGAATGTCGAAAAGTTTCTGAAGTCATGCCTGCGTTGTTTTTCGAATGAGACGGGTGACGTGGTACCACGTCCACTCGGGCATGGATTACATGTCGACAAGCCCAATACCTTCATGCACTTCGGTTATTGCTACCTTACGCCTGGCGAGGATGGCTACAAGTACTTTCAGATCATCAAAGACGAGTTGGGTGGCTACGTATGGCTCATGCCGGCTCGACATGCAGATGCGGACACGACCACGAATGCTCTGTTGAATTGGTTTGTAGCTGTCCGAATGGTCCTGTAGTTGATATCTGATCGAGAGACCTATTTCAATAACGAAGTCGTACGAGCTTTGAGCCATAAAACGATCATTTCTAACCATTCTACTCTAGCCTGCTGCCTGTGGTCCAACCGCACAGTCGAGGTTATCTGTGGAGAGCTGCTACATTCAGTACGAGCACGTTTGTCAGAGTTTCAGCTGACGGTACAGGCTTCGCGGTCGGTCCTTTCGCTCGTACAGTCGGTACTAGACAACATCTCACTGACGGGGATAGATAACTGCTGCGCACTAACAGCGGTTACTGGTCTCCCGAAAGACACCCCGCTTCTGTCCATTAAGTCGAATGCCGGAGACACAACGACGTTGCAGAGTATATCGCAAGTACGTGCCGGACAGATTTTCGGCGTCAGTCGAACTGTCAGCGTGCTAGACAAGATGCACCGCAAAGTTTCTGCAGCAGCGTCAAGCCGGCCTCAGAGCAAAGTACTTCGGCACAATATACACACAGAAGTAGAGCCTGCCAACTTCACTGAAGGTGATGCAGAGCGAGAGGTGATCTGTCTGATGCATTGTGGGCGAAAGCCTTCAGTGACGTGGCGAGGGTCCCTTTGGGTAGCTTCTTGTCGCTCCGAATATGTTTTTGAGGTTCAAAACATACTCTCAGGCCATCGCTCGGAAGTGTACAGAAGACTGCTGTTATTTTTCCGCAACAGCGACATTGAAGTGATAGAGGATATTAAAAATCACCTGCCCTACCAGGACAATGAGCTGCTCTTTGTTAAAACATTCACGGCCATTCGAGTTCACCATGGCGATTTCCAACTCCCGACCGGCTGAAGAGGATCCGAAGTAGGTGAAGATGACTGGTGTCTTTTGCAATCAATGAAGTAAGGAGTCGCTGTCCTCGTGAAAAAATTCTTGCAGAATATTGCAGGCTCCGGTACTGCTCCGCAGAATATCGTCGGAAAGGTGGCCTAAAACACGTACTAGAGCCATGCTACGTCATTCTGGAGATGACTCTCGGGGCGCTGATGCGCATTATTTCTGCTCTGGCCGTACTTTGTGAGACGTGAGGAGGTGCACGCTGTGGTGTGAGATGGGCGGCCGATTGTCCCTACGGTATGGGGACTCATCTGGTCTGAGTAGCAGAATAAAATTGCGTCTGTGTGGGTAGCACACAAGTTCAGGTATTGAATATGCTTATGGTAAGAGACGGTACTGTAGGCGCGCAATCAGTTTTAATTTGGTTTGTGTACACAGTAGGCTTCCAACCGGGGCATATTGTAATTATGACTGTACTTTATTTGGGGCCAGATTGTACGTCTGTCTCGCGTCAGTGCCTGATATTGTCTGGGTCGGCCCTGAGTCCCTGCGCGGCGGAAAATATGCCTCGGCGGAGTCAAGATGCTACCCAGAAGTAAAACTCCTCAGCTTCGCCCCGTAAGACGAAGCTGAGGGGGACTACGAGACTGAGGTGCCCTTATGCTTTGCAAAACCCGACGCGGGCGCAACCAGCAACAGAGGGGCACAAGCGAGGCGAAGGTGTACCGACTGGGTCGGGTGAAGAGCGCAGATTGACGGAGCGAGTCGCGAACGCGGAGAGTGTAGCGCGCGACATAAACGAGAAGGGAGGCGGTCACCCGGCGTCGTTACTGCGGAGACAGAACGATAACAACAATACTGGCGTCAATTTATGATTTGCGTTTTGAACCTTTCAGTCTGCGGCTGTTGCCTGATTGCGTCCTCTGTTTTGCCTTCGGCGTTAGTTGTGGATCTAAGTACCGATTTGTCCGTACATCCGCGCAGCTTCAATAGCACTCGGGGTATACCCCTTACCAGGGAACCAAACAGCTTCATTGAGTCACGAAAGGAGATTTGAGATAGGATCTTTTCCTGTTAGGTCCGCACTTTTGGAGCTATGCATCCTTACAGACCTACTAGATTTTGTCTTGAACCCAGCTCAAGTGGCACTCGTTCCATTGTCATTAAAGGCCGTCATAGGGGCATGTAAGCTTCTGCTCCTGTCGTTACGTTGATATTTTCCTCTCAAAAGAAGTGTACAGTGACTTCCGGATCCAGTTCTGTGCCATGAATTTAGATCACGAGTTGCTCACAAAAATGCAAAATATTGAAAAACCCAGCTGTGGCAAAAGCTTCCGGGTTTTCTCCTTACGTCAAACTTCGCAATCGCCCGCGCATATACTTTGAACCATAAGCGAGCACCCGGCTGGCCTACATGAAGATGGTGACTGTGCCCTTGTGCCTTACCTTCTGGAATTATCCGGTTCGTTCCGATGCTTAGTTGATGTTATCGATCGCACTACATACTTATCGAAACTTCGGCTCTGGGATGCATGATTTGGACGAGTAGGAGCCCGCGATGGAATAATTTCGCGGAAGTCAGAAGTGGGAGAGATGTATCGCGAACTACTGTATCCTTCGTCAAAAGAGGCGTCCATTTTGTTTCGTTTGCCGATGAGGTCGGATAGCTCCGTTATCCCGAGTGCACAACTATAGCTGTAATCATTCTCCTAATGAGCTTCGTACCGGGCTGTTTTCTGTACACATTTGTGTATCTGTTAGTACTAAAATTACGTGACCCGGTCTTGCCGGCAAAGCTGATAGAACTGGCGTAGGCTTTGATGAGTGAATATTCCGAAGATATTATTTCTTTAAACTTTATGAAATCGCCAAGTTTCATATACAACCCTACGTAACGATGAACGCAATAATTCGAAAACAGAATTGCATCAATTTACGCGATCCCATATTGTATGAATTTTCATCATGCGCTCTTCATTTCTTAAAAACCAAGCACATTGGTGCCCAAGTTTTGTGGTTGGCTGATGTTGTAACAAATACATATGCAGCTATCTGATTTTCAGGATGATTGCTAATACAGTAAACACTCTTTGCGACTTCACACGCCTGTTGCATTCCAAAAACAGGGTTTCTTTCGAACAATTATGCACATCTATTGCGGAAAATGCCCAAACCGTCCACTTTACACCTTTTTTTTCCTATCTCAGTCATGCCTCGAAAGTGAGTAGGAAGTATCTCAGAATGTATTCGGGCCGTATATGCACGAAATATCTCTCACGGGAAGTGATGGGTAGCGGGCTCATCCACAAAGTACGCCTACTAGAGGACCAGTAACTTTATTTGTGAGCTTTCTTTCCAGCCGTGCCCGACCGAACGGCACAAAATACGTGGTAATAGTAGCTATTTCGTGCACTCTGAAGTGATCCTCAGCGGTTGAGAAGCATGAAGGACTTTGTGCTTTGCTTCAACTGCTACCACTATTCTCAACTAGAGATGTAGTTGGACGGCGAGGAACATTTGAAATGTTCCGAATGATGTTTCGAGAAAAATGGTCCTGTGCGATAGGTGTGATGTTGACAAGTTTTGTCGCGAAACAGCCTCTTCCTACGCCCAGGAAATGCAGTCGGGATTTTTGTATCGTGCCACTTTTCTGCAATTATTGTCATATCCGGATTGCAGAATTCTGCCATTTGTTACAGATATTACACGTACTACGTAATTCTGCAATGTGTTTTGCAGGATTGTCCAAACATAATCCCACCGTAATTACAAAGGGTCGAAATCTGTTTCATTTACACAATTCACGTCCGCACTACATTACAGCTTTGAATGCGAATAGGAAGTATCTCAGAATTTATTCGGGCCATATATGCACGAAATAAATCGTAATAGTCTATTTCACGAACCGTTTCCGTCAATATGCTCGCTGTCATTTCTGGATGAGCGGTTCCTCCTGTCACAGCCTTTGATTTGGAGACAGCGACATACAGTGCAGATTAAGTACAGCGCAATTCGATTTCTGTATGTGGTTCTGAAAGGCCGCACAGAAAGATCTGTGAAATATCTTAGAGCGCGCCATGGTGGCGCACCCTTTGCGCAGCTTTCCGGTATTGGTTGAGCGTGAGTTTGTCAAGTGACCACTTTCTGTATTGGGGGTTTGGCTTTGAATTTTTTCTGATGAAAACAGTGTTGCTTGCGTGGTCAGTTACATAGTTTCAAATTGAATTTTGTGTCGCTCACAACTTTCCAGAACTGCATCGACTAACTCGAGACCTCAGCGCAGCTTACGAGCGAGAGAAATGTTTCAATCGGACATAGGTGCTGCAATATGAGAGCCTAGTAATGGATCCTACCATTGTAAGATACATGCGATTACGATTTACTGCACCAGGCAAAGGTGAGTTCCATCGACAAGTTTGCTTTTGAATTTATGGTACTTCCTTGCATCTCGATGTAATGCTGTATCGGCGCGGGGGCCAGGACATATCCGGATTCTTCCTGAATCCGTGGGAGTGGTGACCGGGATTTATCTGTGCTCTTGCCTATGAGGTAGCATCGATAGGTGTAGTTGCTATTCGGCACACAAACGCGGCTGCAGAGATGCTACGTCGGGAGCACGGTCCAAGTAAAACTTTTATTGAACTCCGATTTATACATACAATTGTTCTGACGTATTCCCGCCGCCTAACAAACAGTAGGCCGGATTTAGTGATAATGACTAAGATGAGTCTTCGTTTTGCTGATGTGACTGACCATATATATCAAACATGCCGATCTGCAGCAGAAACTCATATGACTACTGATTGTTCCTTCAAGCGTTAGACAGTTCGAGTATTCAGCAAACCATTTCTACTATTAGAGTTGGTGTGTCGCTGAGGTGCAGCAGGAATGTATGCTGCACGCTACTGATTTAGTTCGTGAAGCCATACATACATCCACGCTGAGATCAACACGAGCACCACGTATGCAGCACGTATACTACAGTTCCCCGCTC
>JAUKWC010092488.1:0-27386 GCA_032356245.1 Endocladia muricata
TGAGAGGTGAAGCAGCCGTTGGTGCGACTGCTCTGGCGACTCAGGCTGCTGCTGTATCACTGGCGGTTCCACGACGGCGTGCTACCGGCCAAATGCCTGCTTGTCGTTCGAGTAAACAATCTGACCGTAGCTCGAGCACAGCCAGCCTCACTGTCCGAGCTGGAATTGCGTCCGCTCTGCGCGTCCGCACGCGCAGCGTTGCCGCTCCTGTGCGGGCGTACAGCCGCCGCGGAGTAGGGCGAACTCATCGTGGGACCCTGTGTCCTCCTGGTGCGTCCGGTGTGAAAACCTGTCGTTATCAACCTCCGTCCATGCCATCCCGGACGGGGGTTGGGACTTCCGCCGTAGCTCGCTCACAATCGACCTCGCGTGAGCAGACGGAAGAGCTACGAACGATGTTTGCCAAAGAGACGAAAAAGGCCAGGGTGCAAGAGCAAGAAATTGCTGGACTCAAGACAATGATTAACGACTACAAGGAGAAGCTAAGGCAGACCCATCAAAAAAATCTTTAGGTGGGGGTGATGACTAAAGCAGCGATTTCGGAGCTCCTGCGACTACGACCTGAATTGAGGGATGGAAAGTAAGATAAGGAGAGCCTACGTGTCGTCCGCGGGATTTTTGGTGGCAACCAATAGGCCATGCCTGGTGCCAGAACTTGACGTCGTCAGAGACGCAAGCGAATGATATAAGTAGGGGCGAAGCACGTTGCTGTTCGCACGACGATTGAGAAGCAGATTCCGCAACGATGCGGCCGCGAACCTGCTCAGGTTAACCCACCAAGTTCTGTTGCAGTCCGGAACTGGGCGTGTCGTCGCAAGGCGTGCGTGGCGGCGGAGCATTCTGCGGACGGTATCGCTGGTGTCGTGCCGATTCCACTGATGGTTCTTGCCAACCGTAAGGAGTACCATACGCATTCCGCCTGCGATAAGGTGGCAGCTCTGATTTGAATGGTGCGTGCAGAGCTTGGCACCGGGAACTGGGCATCCTCAACTTTGTCCGCCGAATCCCGCCCCAAGTTCGAGGAGGCTGTTTCAACATACTAAGCTCTGTCTGCAAGCGTGAAGCACACGACCCCTCACGTGGTATGCGCGCCGAAGAGAAACGCTAGGGTTAAGCTGTTCCAGTACGCTGGGTATTTGCTCATGATGTGGTGGTAGACCACGTTTGTATCAGACAGCGGGCGGGCAGAGCGCTCATCTCAGGCACTGGAAGCGCAGGTGACGATGATGACGTCAGAAGGGTAGCAAGGGACCGCAGACTTCCTATGGTGGCGACTCAGCAAGGTCCAGGATCTAGCATTTGGTGATTACTCTGTAACGAAGGAGGTGTTTAATCTGGAGGAGCGTGATGATCTGTTTGGAAACCAGTTCGGGAGACATGTCGTCTACGACATCCGACGGTACCATGCTCAACAAGATGGGACGTCTGCGTACGTTTCCATCATGCACCTCTCACATCTGAACGCCTGGCTGGCAACAGTGCTATCCTGCCCGTAGCATGCCAAGGGCAGTGGTGGCCAACGCCACCGCACTTACAGCCTGATACTTTCTGAGTACCTGTCCTTGGCAACCGCGCGAATACTATACAGCGTTTGCAGCGTTCTATGCCGCATTGTTCCGCAAAAAAGGTTTTGGCGTGTTTCTCTGGTTCAGGGGGAGGTTTGTGGTTCGGTGATTGAGGCGATGGAACGGTCTGGCGAGGAAGATAGCGAGGATTTGTTAGCAGGCGCCCCTGGAGTAGCCACAAAAGTGGTGAAGGTGGGCGCGGAGAACGAATTTTACACGGGGGTAGGGACGACATGGTTCTCGGACAACATCTCCAGTTTCCTTAGCGATGTTTTCGATTGCAACGTAGCACGTACAGACTCAAGTGAGGAATCGTATGACCTTGGCAATGGCCCGTGTGGCCTGTCAGGGACTCCCACCACAACTTTGGATTATTCCCCGCGCGCTGTTATTGGAGCAAAGGACGAGTAGCTGTCGACACATAGAAGAGAGAGAAGGAAGGAAACAGTATTTGTATGTTGGTAGCTCACTAAACAAATTGTAGTTTTCTCTTGTCTTTAATTCTAAAGCGGAGTGAATGGAGTGTGCGCTGGAGGGGAGGGTTCAAGTAGGATTGGTCGTGCATGAAGGTCTCTTCAGAACCTGTTTATGGAGAAGCAATAGTAGGGCCAGTGGAGCTGGGGAGTGAAAGGGGGGATTTGGAGATTTGACCGAACCACGTGAGGTGACCCAATGATAGTAGCGGCCTTGCACAGGGCAAAGCAGGGAGAAGCAGGAGCTTGACACCCTCGTCGCTGCATTTCTTGGAGCGAGATGAGATTTTCCGTGCAATTTACATTCTTGGCTGTAGACGAACGCAAGCAAAGACATTGCAGAAAGTCATCAACAGCGCCTATTGATGCAATACAATCCACATACCGAGCGAAGGCATACTTCGTGGGTTACAGTGATTCAAAATCATACATATAGGATAGAGACAGAATCTGGGCCACCCATACAGTGTCTGTGTGTCCTGCGTCGTCTGCAGCCAGAAGCCCGAGGCTGAATCGCTGCAGTTTCATCGGGCCGAAGATGCTATCTGCATGAACGCGCTGATTGACGTGTATCTGCATGGGGTCAAGACGAGTGAAATTCAGGTCTGGATCATAGTTGTTGAACTAAGACCAGAAATCGCCGAGAACAAAACCGCTTTTTCACGATAGTAACTTGGAGGGTATCACTTGTGTGGACTCAAAGTTGCTGGAGAAGCTCGGCTTGGATGCAATCTAGGAACTCAGTGGTGCACGGGTCACCTAGCTGGACGAGAACATCGACGCAGATGCCGGGGGCTTCTCCGCGTAAAGATTGGAGCATTGCGGCGGTGAGGCGCCCTCCTTCGTTTCCGAGAAGCTCTATGGCGAGAGTTTTCAAGTGAGCGAGTTTGCGGAGGTAGATTCTGAAGCCTTTTCTGGCAAGACGCGCCACGTCCCTGTCGTTCACATTCATGTGCGGGGTTGTGAGGCGAAGTAATTGGGAGACGGAGCCGACTTGACTTCGAACGGCATCAAGGTTTCCAGAGTGCCGGATTCGGTGGGCGGTCTCGTCCATGGCTGTTGCCTTTCGCTCCGAGGTGCGCCAGTTTCTTGATTGAGAGCAGTATGAGCTTGTTTATAAACACTGGCGTCTAGATGTTGTAGGCCTCCGAAGTTGTGGATATCATTCGTAAGCTGGGCCAGGAGGTCAACCTTGAGGACCTTGTGCCTGGTCGGGTGCTTGTCTCCAACGATGTGGAGCCTGGAGGCTTTAAACTTATCGACACGGTCCTCTAGGTTGTGAAACTCGGAGAAGCTCCAGTACTTTTGTACTCCTTATCTCTAGCTGAGGAATAGGATATCTGGGTACTGAGCGCAGATAGATGCGAGGGGGGGTTGAATCAGCTTCATCACAGCAACGGTCCATGATTTCTGCGATAAATGGAAAGACCATGTCAACAGACTTGTAGTTTTTGGCATCCAGCATGCCACGGACTTCTTCAGTTTTGTAGAGTCCGTTCAGGCGACTGCCTTTTTCCGAGGCGGAGAAGTCAAAGTGTCGGCCAGAAACGTCGAAGTACCCCTGAATGGCAGCCAGAACTGTGTCGACTTCGCGACGGAGAGCACTTCGGATGGTTCTAAGCTGCTTCCAACTGTTGCCGACGAAAGCTTTCCCTGTGGATAAGACGGAGTAGCCAAGCCTAAGAAGAATGCAGATCTTGATTACCTCGGTAATGGCGAGGTGGAAGTTGTGCAGCGGTTCGAAACCGAAATTGGAGGGCATGTGGAGATGAGAATCGGACGGAAGCAGGGGGCATGTTTCCAGAAAGGAGGACAACTTTCGCAGGGAGGAGGTGGTGACGATTTGTTGCGCTTGTCCGATGGCAGCTCGTGCCTGAGCCGGCTTGCCCAGTAGTGCATGCGCAGCGGCGTCGGTCTGGAGGTCGACCACTTCTCTGCGAAGATGGACGGTCGACTACATGGTGCGTGGCGGGAATGAGGCTGACGAAGTGAGAGGATTTCAACGTACTCCGCAACGGGGGCACTGTTGGCAGGTTATTGTGCGTGACCAAGTGCCTAAGATGTCCTTCGCCTCGGGTATATCGTAACAGTAGCTGGTGAGGACCGGGTGACATATCCAGAGACGATGGGAGGCATCTGAGGATGTGAACCCTACGAAAGCTTTTGCATACAGAGGAGATAGCCAGGAGGGCAGGGCGGAGTGTAGTATGGAGGTTTTGGTGTCTGGTGTGCGACTATTCTAAGAAGGTGCAAGAACGTCAAGATCACTATCGTCCACGGTAGACAAGAGCTGGACAGGAAGATAACCAACGACGGTATACAAAGAAACTATGCAGCGTCCGCGGAAAGCGGCAGTGAAGTTGGGGCCAGTGAGATGCATGGGATACGCATCTAGCGCGCTGTTCTTAAGTGTAGTGGTGGATTTATTCGTATAGATCTGTATGCCACCTACGAACGAGTGGGTCCCCGACGTCCCAGTGTCCCCAGATAACACCATAGACCTCGATACCAATGACGTTTTCCTCCTGGTCTTGACAAGCTCGTCGGTGCATTTCAGTCTGCACGGGATGCATAAAAAGATGCGTGTCGCTCCACGGGGGGTCACGACCAAGGCGAAAGTAGCAGGACTCTGTACTTGCTTGCGCTACTTGCTTTCGCCGGATGTCGACAGGGTCCTAGAAGTGGGCAGTTCCGAGGGACGTACCGCTGTGGTCATACAAACGAGTTGTTGAGAAGCCCGAATGGTGATGCTCTTTCTTGACAACAGCGACTGTGACGGAGGGACACTCCTATGAGGAACGATCCCGGTCTAGATAGAAGTCGGGATCCCTCGCGGTGGAGATGATCTCGTCAATCGTGCGCAGGCAGGAAGTCCTCTCTACTTCGGCAAGAGAACCTGTGAGAGATTGTAGGAGGAGGTCGGTCTTACTCTTTGTCAGTTCTGCATTAGAGGGACACACGAGTGGGAGCAACGAAAGCAGAGGCGCCCGGAGGCTCATCAGAAAGGACGTTGTAATCGCAGTGGAGAGGAGGTTCTAGGGCTCGCGGACCTTGCGGAGAAGTAGGGACGGGCTCGGTCGGTCGGTACATTCGGAATTGACACCAGAGCCCGTGCTTGGAGAGGGAGTACGCGTCGGAAGACGAGTAGACGCAGTGCTGAAATTTGCACCACATATTGAGAGCTAGCAAAGATAGCTGCGAGAAGAAGGGCTGGCGGGAGGAGTGGGAGAACGGAGAGGCGAGACATTTTCCACGGGTGGAGCTGTCTTCTTGTTCTCCGCCAGTACGAGACGCTGGGTCCGCTCGCCAGCAGGAAAACGCTCACAAAACCTAGTGCAGGTCTCGTGCGCGCCGGAGTGGTCAAGAAGGAAGACTGGTCCTGCCATTCGACACACAAGCACGGTATCGGCTGTGTCGACAAGAGAGCAGCATGCATTCGCTGACAGGTACTACAACGACAGGTTCGAATCCAAAGGAAGTGATACTGTTGTATGTCTGGTTAAAATTGTTTCAAACTTTGGCACGATCTAGGGTGATTTCAAGGCACGGAAACGAAACTGTGGAACGCGAGAACATGCTACAAGCCCCATTTAAACCGCAGCGACGCGCAAAATCACCTCTTCGAATTTGCAAAGGTACCGTGCCGTTGACAGAAAGTACTGAGCGACGGTGTTTTCTTGTGATGCGACGGCGTCCACATGCAAGCAACGCATAGTCAGAACGGTATTCGCACGGGCGCGAAGGATTTGCGCGGGTTGAGTTATGTGATTGAAGAGTGGCGGGACGTATGGTGTGCGACGCGATGCGGGAAGTGCGGGCTGCTGAAGGTGGAGTGCGATGCGATGCGTCGAGTGCGGCCCGTTGGAGGTGGAGAGAGTGAGAGAGTGCGGACTATGGTGGGGTGGGGTGTGCAACCTGGAAGCGACGATAGGCGCGATGGGAGGCGTTGTTGAAGAGAGGCAAGACGTATTGTGTGCGACACGATGCGGAAAGTGCGGCCTGTTGGGGGTGGAGTGCGATGCGATGTGGGTAGTGCGGCCTGTTGGAGGTGCAGACGGTGAGGGAGTGTTAGTGGTGGAGTGAGATGTATAATATGAAAGTGATTGTGGGCGGGATGGGAGGCGTCGTTGAAGAGGTGCGAGACGTGTGGTGTGCGATGCAATGCAAAGAATGTGGTTCATACGAGGTGGAGAGGGCGAGGGAGTAGGGGTGATGGTGCGCCATGGTGGTGAAAACTTAGGTCTGTCTAAGTATTCGAGAAGGACTATTCGTGTAGCAGTACGGAATTGTAGTGGAACTAGACCGGGCATTCACCGCACGCAGTGAACGCTTGGTTCGGTTCGATTTACTGTGATGTGCAGTATTACTGCATTCGGAACTGCGAAAAGTCCAGTTGTAGTGCAGTAAAACTAGGGATGAGCTTCCACACGTTGCAGTGCACTGCGGAGTATGATAGCATCCTTTACTTCCACAGGCCGTAGTACATCAGCGAGTATTACTGGCCAGGACTTCAGAAAAGCGCAGTTCGAAGTCTAGTTTTACCAGACTTGGACGTCCACTTGGGGGAAGTCCGAGTCTGGTATTACTGGACCCCGACATCCCCTTGGTCCAAGTCTGAGCCCAGTAATACTACACTCGGACGTCCACCCGGTGGAAGTCAGAGTGTAGTAACACTAGACCTAGAACTGAAAATTGTGTACTTCACCACGGGTATTACTAGACCTCGTACTGCACTCACTGGAAGTCCGCATCCATTTCCGGAAACACAAGCGCAAGCGTGTCGGTCACCTTGCCGTCGATGTCAGTCTGAGAAGGAAGTCTGGAGGGGAGTATCTCACGCGTAAGATAGGGGGATAGTCGTTGCTGAGATAGAAGGACTCCCCGCGCCAAGCAACCCACGATGACTTCATCCAGTCATTCAGAGCCGAGATGTCAGGCTTCGCTGCAATCCTGAGCGGGGTCGTTCGCTTCTCTCCCGAGGTGCACGACTATCCACACGTGTTTATATACGGACAGAAAAGCGATTGGGTGGCAGCGGCAGCGGCTTTCGAGATAAAGAGGATCGTGATGCGACCAACCTCTATTATTTTCGGGCATGGACATCTCCCACACGCCGAGGCTGGATACCACGACCTCCTGAAGAATGCAGTGAAAGTTTTCTACGATGGATATCCTATCTCAAAAGGACCTAGTATGCCAGACCGGGCTTTCCAAGCACTAAGAGGGCTACTGCTGTTCTCAGCATGTGAAATTGCCGCTGTTAGTGATACGATTAACACACGACCTCAGGAGTTGGATATTGTCGGTGATGCGGATGCTGTTAGGTTACCGTACTCTGACGCAGACGGAATCGGTGCGGCAGGTACTGTGATTCCGAGTTTGTACGGTACATTCCGATTCTTATGACGTGGATCTGGGACGTATGGTGTGCGTACAGAGCCGTTTGTCATTCGGCCAGGAAACTAGATAATTCCTTCATGTTCTATACACATCGGAGACATAAAGCTTGTTTTCTTGAAGTAGGATCGTAGTTCTACGGAGCGCTCACCAGTGGCCATGTTTGTGCCACTTGTGAGCTACGAAAAGCTAAATTCGACCGTTCGAAACTAAAACCTACGAGAACGAAAAGTACATGCGTGCCGATTTCGCAATACCATAACACTGCCATTTTGCTCACGCAGCTTTGTGAACATTGTTTGCGATTATTTCGTACTCGTTTGTCACTTTCAGCCGGTACAATAGCCACTACAGATTACGGTTTCGATTTCGCCAGCCTCGAAGATACTAGTGCTGTTCCGAGGAGTAGCGAAGAAACGAAGGTAGCCACCGGAAGAAATCACTGGAAACTGTCTGGCAACACAATCTTTCATGGTTACGTGTCAATGCAAGACTTAGTTCCATTGCAAAAGCCACACCATAACAGCTATAGAAGACTCTGGATCAGTGGCAGTGGGGGCAGCCCAGCAAAGCGGGCCGATTTGGGCGCGCTTTGGCAGAAGAAAAAGGTTTAAGAAGTAATGAACACGTATTCCGCGGAGTTTTCACTATGGACATCGGCTGTGGTCTGCTCAACTGAGAACAAGTACGTAAATGTATAATCGGAACAGCGCTAGGAAAACAACATCGACCTGCTTATCTGTTTCCACATGACTGTAACCCTACGCAGGTCATGAGTGACACTGCACCGAACATCAAAACTATTCACTCTTGAACCCCATGTGATGCACGTTTAAAACTTCTCTTTGACTTCCGATCGCGCTTCACTTTGCTTCTACGCTTCGCGTGATACTTACAAGCGCTGGTTACCACAGGAAGTCTGTGCGGTTCGTCCAGCAGGGATCAGGATTAACGCTACCACAACACACGTGGAGCGAGAAGTTGGCGTATGTTCTCACCTCGTCTTCATAAGGATAGGTAGCCGTACAGCGTAGTGAGAAAGTTGCCCTGTATTCAACGATGCCGAGCCGACTGTAGGCCTCAGCATTGAGCTGCAACTCGCGCCCTCTCTTTGAAAGCACGCAGGGCTGCACGTAAGGAGTCGATCCAGCATCGTCAATCAGTGATGAGACAATGGCATAAGCTGACTATACTACAGAAACGCAATGCGAAGGACAGGAACACTACTTTTGAGCCTCGCGATGAGTTTAAACGCCCGATTCTCGGCACGCACTAAACTGACGCAGTCTGGAGAAAAACTCGGGCAATCTGCCACTTATCACGCGGGTTACAACGCAATTTTAATTTCTTTCCAGTACTGTGAATAGCCTTCCTTACAAGTCGTCACATACTTTTGCTCTTCATTTCTTTCCATGTAGCATCGGCACACTTCCGGGAAAGGAGTTGCAGCTGAACGTCACCAAGCGTACCTCTCAGTCTCCTGGAGCCGCGGATGGCACATCATGCCCGTCACAGTTTTCAGGGAAGTGGTGCGCAGTCCGTCGGCGTATGAGCAACAGTATTCATGGTCGAAGGTGAGTATGTCCGCGTGATGCGGACCATAGGTCATCCTGTGCCACCGGGGTATGTGAAGTGGTAGCAAAAGCTGCACTATGCTCTGGAACTCAAACTATGACCTGGATTTTCTACCGGAAAATAAACAGTGAATAACAGATGATGACATTCACTGCACATGGCAGGTCACGTTCTTTTTCTCGAAGTCGGCGTTCATGCGAAGAATCGCCTTGCTACCCGAGATCCACTGTTTACAATGCCATGGAAGACAGGATTCCATGGCATTCCCGGAAGTTCAGTTTGGTTGGGGGATTTAACAGGCTCCTGCACCTGCTGGACGTCCGCATCTATTTTTGAAACTGCAGACGAAACTATCAGATTAGTTCCCGCACTGCTAGGGAGGTCGATTCTGACGGCACTCATCCCACCTACCTCCACAATTTCGAAACAGCCCAAAACATATCTCTACAAACGTTTGTCAACACTTGACTACTAGTCGCAGCATCGGGAAGTAAATTCCAAGTATGCTGAACCAAAGCTACAACCTTCTACGGAGATCGGCGCACATGTCCATCCCGTGTACGTATCCTGGCGAGCTCTAGTTGCGTGATGAGCAAAATATACATCCTACGAGGCATCGAGCTATTATTCCTTAAAGGCCCAGGGGCTCCAAACTGTCGGTTCTGGATCTAAGATGACGAGAAGCAACGAATTGGCTTTCCGCCGAAGATCTGCCTGACAGAGACTGGTACAGAAATGATCGGACAGAACGTAAATATACGCGAAGTCACGAACAAGAATTGTCTCCTCCGAGATACTCTGTGAATGGGCGCAATACTAACCGAGGTTATTTGCAATCATTGTATTGATGATCTCTGACTTTTCGTCCGACTGAAAATGATGACTTCTCAAAATGGGTGTATTTGCGTCACAGACACCCATACGGTGCTTTCAAAACTTTGGAGTGGACCTCACACCTCTACTACCTACCTACTGTCGGTAACACTACCTAAGTTGACGATATGCGAGAAGAACATGTCAGCTACCTCCACTGCGAGGTAGGTGCCTTCATATGAGATGAAATGGAATTATTTAACAACCTGGTGGTCAATGAGTTAACGGCGGGATTCTCATTTCTCCTGATACGGGAGCTTCGGAAATAGTCCAACTGTATACGGTTCCGTCCGTAACTTGATCTTTGAAGCGGAGTTGCTGTGGTGACTTTTTTTCTTGTCAATCGTGGTGCTGTTGACAAACTAGACTGCGTTTGCAATAATTTTTACAGCCCATAGTCTTGCGGCTCCAATGATAGAACCCAAGCCGAGAGAGAATCTCGAAATCCCAAAGTCGCACACTTTACTTGAATCGTGGGCTAGGACGAGAAAATCTAGGTTGCGTCATCTTGGGACACGAATCGTTTGTGCGTGATAGAGGATATCGTCGCATGTTTTTAATGACGGCAGCAGACTGTTGACCATTTCCTTCTGAAAAGAATCCAGCGGTAACGTGGACGGTCGGGCTCGGTAAATGGAACCAGCGAGCTGTCTACCGTTGAAGTGAGCTCGGAGTTCCAACTAACACTTTATCGAAGAGGCTATCTGCACTTGGTCTCTCCTACATTTAACGGGTTTGAAACGCACGGAGGACCGGTTGGGATGCCTCCAAGAACGTCGCCGCGCCCAGGTTTGAGACTGACCTTCGGTATCCCGATCTGTGCAACGGGATGGACTCATCTAGCTTCTTTTCCATGAATCATAGATGAAATAGTACGGCACTGCACTGTCTTTGAGACATTCTTGAGATGCTCCTTCGAAGCAGCAACAGACATAATTTAAAAAGCACCCAAGCTGTAGTAGTTTTCTTTCGTTCTGCGAAGAAGCACTCTTCCACGAAAGAGCACATCTCACAAAAGAACGATGTTACCCGCTTACAGCCACCGCCCTCTACTTGAGATGATGCCCCACCAATAATGTACTGAGAAGTATCCACTTGGTGTTAATATTCCCGCTTCCAGCCAAGAGGCACCAGTATGAAAGCAGCACGGAATGTCTCCCGAAGAACCCAGACAGTTTGTCACCTTCAACAATCCGGCGGTGACCAAAACCGCTCAATTCTACCGCATTTGTTCATGATTCTGCGAGATATAAGAAATCCTCAGTAGAATAGTGAACAACTTGCAGTTTTCCTTCAAAGCTGCGCAACTGTGTGAGTGTTTCACGCTGTAATCACTATTTCACTGCCCCAACTTCGTCCGAATTGACCTGAACACTATTATGAACTCCAGTCGTACGTCGGTAATCTGTCTCCCGAGTTATGAGTATGGACGTCACCGGGGAACATCCTGCCGCTCGTCTTGCAGTCGTTCCGAGACAACTTCACGGTGCTGTGGGCATTCTCTCTTCGCTTTGGGGAAACTTCAGTATATTAGTAATGTAATCGACCATGTAGCTGTCAATATAGTGCCAAAAATTGCGGTTCAGTTGTTACTCAAAGGTTACTGGAGCATTGTATAGTCCCGTTGATACGATCAGAATCTTGAGCCGTCAATACTTGGTTCTAGATACTATCGTTTTAGCATCCTGACGGCAGACTCGTAGTGCCTGGAAGGCAGTCATCAACCCCAGCTTTGAAGAAAGTCTAGTTTTGCCGAGGCGATTGACTGTTTTATCTGAGTGGCGTAGTGGCGTTTTGCTATTTTTCGCTATTCTGTTCAAAGTGTGAAAGTCTACAACGTCGAACCAGCTTCCACCGATCCTCAAGAAAATACAGACGAATCCCGAAAGGCGATTTGCAGCAGCATGCTTTCCCCTTCCCGAATAGCCGAACAACTCAATCTTCTAAAGCAGCGAGCTTCGCTGTAGATATCCCACGTTGCTGCCGGTGAGCACGCAGAGATGATGTACCAGCTTCAATACTCGAGCCAGGTCTACGTTCTGGAGGCAGCTCAGTAGCCAATTCATCGCTAGTAAGAGTTCCATACTTAGCATATACTTGTTGTACGTTTGCAAAGATGCCTTTTGTTGATTATGAACATAATTTTTCCTTTCAGGACAATATCAGCGTATGCACGTCTACAACTTACAAATCGTCAGTACTGCCATGGTTTCAGCGTGGTAGAACTCGAGCGTTCTACACCTTGTATTTCAGACCATATTCCTGACCGCAGATTTCTAATTCGTCGGAATAAGCGGAGAAAGTTTCTGAACCAACACAGCCGTCAGTCGTGATTTCATACGTGGTTTCTCATCCTCTTCCCAAACGTATTCCCAGCAGCACCTTCTAGCATTTATCAGCGGCAGCCCAACTGGAGCGATACCCAAGTTTCCCGATTTGCGGTGCTGCATCGTCCTCAACTTGAAGGACGTGTCAGACTGAGTCCAGTTGAGAGTTGATGATCACTACGCCGGTTTGTAGAATGCAGAATTTTCCTGCATCAGATCATACAGTCTTTCTTGATCTAAAAGTGGCACCACAACCTTCGTCTTAGAGAACTGTGACCTAACTTTATAGTATCTTTCCCCGTGCCATCGTAAATTTTTCAAGTAGTAAAAGACCATCACCCGATTAATTCTTCGTGACTTACACGGACGTGTTGGGTAATTGGGATATAGTATGTGACGCTTGTAACATTCCTTTCTGAGTACTCTTACTTGCTTTAGGAGAAGCTTCTCGTCTCTTCGAGCCACAAGCAGGGTGCCCCTCGAACTATCCTTCGGCAACCATGATTATATCTTCAGCACTTGCAAGGTTCATTTCCTTAATTTTGTTGTCCGTTTGCGGCCTGAAGCATGTCTCTTTCCTCTGCAACCAGGCGCTCGTGCGTAATTCTTGTCCACGACCATTGAAAAACACCCGAATGTTTTCTTCCGTAGTTTCAACTTCCATCACATTGGGACAAAGCCGTTCGAGAAAGGGTGCACTCGTACCCTAAATGAAGCTACAGGACATGCTGTTTCCTACAGGCTCGATTGTAGTTGCCTCCTCGAAATCTTCTACTCCAGAGTTGGGCACCATCGTACGAATCTTGTACTTCAAACCATCATAAAGTCTACCTCACTACTCCCACTCGTCCACTAGTGAACTTTGAAAGATTATTGTACGAAATTCGCCTACACATTTAGCCGTATAGTGTACGTGACTGCATCTTGAAAACACCACTTGCGCGACGAGATTTGCTCAAATTTGAGTAGTTCCCCGGCGCCGTCTATAGACCAGCGCAGACGGTGCGTAGCGCGTCGGCCAGTCGCAAGGTGACAACTCAATTCTGAAACTCATTTGATTTACCACTGACAATTTCGATTATTTTGATTTATTCAAACTTGAGCCGGAAACACTTCTGGGCCCAATTATTAGACTCTAATTCCAACTAATTACAGTCTGCGCCCATTTATCGGCACCGACGGTAGACTGAGTATGTATACTAGTTGTAGGATTAGATCCGCATGTAAAGTACACAGCCAGCATTCTGGTGCAGTCTTCTCAGTCGGGAAGAAGAGCTCCATTCCTTCTTCGACCTTCCTACCACCGCTCACCCAGGACTGACTGCATGCGATTGGGTCGGGAGCCATTCGGCTCCCGCACACTGACGCTACCATCGCCACTGTAGAGTGTATCCAACCCTTCTTCGGAGGCAGTTCTCCTCATTATGTTGCAACACGCGGACAGACGCCAACCTACGTCGCCTGTAGCATAGACACGAAAGCATCCTCTGCCATCGGGATTTACGCCCGTGGTGGCGGAAATCTCCCTCTTGTCAGACCTGTTCCCCTTGAGATTTACGACCGCAAGTTCGGAGTTTACTTCATCCTGTTCACTGCAGAGCGCTTGCGGACAGTATGAGCAGTCCGGGTCTACTTTGAGCGCACACACACCTTCCGACTGAAGCTATACTTTATTTCGACCGGACGAACAATCCTTTCTATTCGATCTCCAGTCAGTTACGACTTGCACAACAGTCGCGAACGCTGATCATTCGGAGTAAAACTCCTCATACACGACTGCGCCGCATGCCCGAGAGTGATCAAGTATATCCAGGCCCGACTGACCACTCCTGGGAGCGATTCTACTGTCTCTCCCGACTGTTGTCAGTCCCTTTTAGAACTATTACGGTCTCTAGCCGGCGATTGCCCCTTCTCCGCGGAGAAATCTCCAACACCCCCTCTATGCCCACGCAGACTATTAAGCCCTACTCACTCTTTTCACGCTACAGTTGGCAACATGGCCGCTGTTAGACAGCTGTTCTTTCAAGGGCCAGGCTCTGAATGCTGCCAAAGCTGAGGAATTTGATTTCCAAAGAGCACCTTTTGCCCCACCCCTGGACCTACATTAGGGTAGTGTCCTAGACGTAGAATGCAAGCTTGAGACGGTGCAACCTACCTGTAATTCAGCGATTGTGATATTTGGAAAGGAACTCCGTAGTCATCGCATCCTCAATATCTACCCCCATAGCCGGTCCATGGTTTGTCTACGGCAGTGAATACCACTACACAGCCGCATCTCTACTTAAAAACATGCTGTCGTATATAATGCGGGCTGCATCGGAGACGGCAATTGTTGGACTGCTCATTTGAAGGAGAGTTGCATAGTGCTCAGTCCAATACACCCATGTATTTGCGGCCTAACAGTCGCATGTTGTATTTTGTGCTTCGGGTGCATTTCGGCTAAAGCTGATCGGTACAAGGGCAGAATTCCCATCCGTACATCGTATAGTAGGTAACGAAAGAGCGTTTAAGATCGTTTGCGATGCCAGCTATGAAACAAACGACAAATGTGCTCTCAAGTTACTGTCCTGTACCCGGCATCCCCTTCTTCCCACAGTTGGACCCCCTAACTACGGGCTATGTAAAAGGCTTGTTTGGAGGCTGGGTAACTACGAATGAGCGACTACAGCACGCTATTGTAAAAGGCGTAGTGCAATTCGGTAAGAACGCTATGAGCGAAGCAGTATCTTGCTATTCTTAAATTGAACAGACCATCTATTGTCATCCCCGAAGCAAAGCGTATTATGTACGCCAGCACCTTCTTAAACGGAAATGCATATGTGTGGTGGTACACCCTAGTCCAGACAAACCAGGGACCAGCTATGTTGATAGAATTTAAGGACAAGGTAAGGAAGGAGTTTGTGCACAATGAGCACGTATATTGTGCTCGAGATGGATTGCGTCGTCTCAAGCAAGTATCCTCTACTGCCAAGTATCTAGTGGAATTCCGCAACACAGTCCTACCAGTTCCATCAAGGAATGATGCAGAGAAGTAGGATAGGCTCTGTGCAGGTTTGAAGTACGAAGTCCCTATTGAAGTAACGAAACCTATACTAACAGATTTTGACGAGGCACCAAGAATCGCCCTGCAGGTAGATAGCCCACTATGGAACTTAGATCAGCGCATGCAAGCGTCTTCTTCCGGAAGAAATGGCCCAACTCCGATAGAACTTGGAAATGTGGAAGGAACTCACCGGAAGTTTGTGAGTACTCATAAACAAGGAGACTTCCGCAAGAACGCTTGTTTCCAGTTCTACAAGGTAGAATGCAGACCGTGGAATCATAACAAGAAAATCGTAGCCAATAACCTTGCCGTCGGGAAGGAACATGAAGTGGTCGAAGAAGGGCCACTCGAGGAGCACTCGGATAGTGACTCGGAAGACTAGAAGGTTCTCCTGAAACAAGTAACAATCCTCCGTAAAGGCCGTTAGGCGAAGTACGGACCCTAATCTATGTTCCCCATGCCTGTGTGCAGACCACAGAAACCTCCTCAAATGATGGCCTTATACCACTTGAAGAACTTATCATCTTACGGGGCAAAATGGAGGGCCAAGAGATGTCATTTCTAAACGATGACAGGTGCAAAAGCAGTATCTTGTCAAGGCGATTCGTACTGTCTCACCCAGGAAATATTTTCGTACGGCAAACTAATGTCGCGATAACTAACTCGAAAAGCGATTTAATAGAAAATCCCCTTGCAGTTGTAGTGGATGCGGTACCCGAATTTAGGAATCAAATGTACAAGTCTAGTTGGGCTGCCGCCGACTGCCGGTATGAAGTGCTCCTTAGAACGCCATGAGATGGGAGTCATGGCCTCCCGAGTGGACTATGCATTACCATCGGTATCAGTTGGAAACTTTTATCTACCTCTTCGGACACATGCAAACTCTGCATTCAAGGATGTTGTATCTACTATCGGGGTGAAGAAGTTCAGAGATCTATTACGCAGAAACCGGGACGAGGATGAAGACCTGCAAGTGCACAGAATTGCGGACGCTGATACTTTTTAGAAAGGAATCATGATTTCGCAACGACCCAAAGATTTTGACGAAGAATGGAGACAGGTATGCAGTAAGTACAGAAGTGCCCGTAATGATAATTTGCCTGCAGAAGTGCCTCTAGTAGGCGAAATCGATCACGCCGTTGAGATTGATACATCAGCTCGGCCACCGCACCGGCCATTCTATCAGATTTCTCCTGTTGGGCTCGTTGCGGTAAAAGACGAAATCTTGGGGCTTCTACAGAAAGGGAAAATACTTCGAAGCAAATCAGCTTCCGGGGCTTCTCTCTTCTTCGTTAAAAACCAAGGAAGATTTCGTGCTTTCGTCAACTACTGTGCTCGGAGCAGAATAATGAACGAGAATAACACGCCACTGCCTTGTCAAGACGAAATATTCGATCGCTTTGGTGAGATACGGTTCTTATCAAAGTTGAACTTGAAAATAGGCTTCCACTAAATTAGAGTTCGCCGACAAGATGTAGAAAAGTCTACATTCAGAACGAATTATGGCCAGTTCGAGTACTTAGTTCTACTGATGGGACTCTGTTATGCTGCAGCAACCTTTTAGACGTTGATCAACCGGATTTTTTGGGACTGTAGGGGCAATTTCATGGTAGTATATATGGACGATCTGCTGGTGTTTAGCAAAACGAAAAAGGAGCATCTTCGCCAACTCGAAGTTGTTCTAAAGCTGCTGCGAGAGGAAGAGCTACGTGTATCCCTTGAGAAGTGCCTGTTCATGACTCAGGAGACAGAGTTTCTTGGGATAATCGTTAGTCTTGACGGCACTCATGTCAACCCCCGAGGAAGTACAAGTAGTCAAGTCGTGGCCATGCCCTTGATGTCTCACGAAGCTGCGCAGCTTTGTCGGACTCCTACAGTTCTTCCGTATTTTTATTCGGGATTCTTCAAAACTTGTAACACCCTTGACCCTTTAAACGAGGAAAGACAGCGGCAATGATAACTGGAACGCGGAATGTGACAAATCATTCAACGTATTGAAGAAAAGCATTACCTCTGCTCCTATCTTGATTCCTCCCGATTGGAATGAAGCGTTTCGATGCCATGTCGATGTGATGCATGCGTCGCTTGTTCCATGTAGTTAGCAGTAGGAGCTGACACAAGAGGTTGTTATGTTAACCCTCTTGTAATTGTAGACATAGATCATTTGAGGTTCTAAAGTCGGTCACCTACACTACCAGTGGGCATTCACGTATCATTCGTCATGGCCATCACCTACATATACAGTATCTCCTCAATTATCTATATTCTACGGCTACGGCAAATTGAGTCTTTACTCATATTGTCAGCTATTAGTCATGCGTCCTAATTCATTGCTGTCTTTTACTTCAGCTGGTCTTTATCAGTTAGGTAATTATTAGTACGCACTGCTGACAGGCCCTTAGGTCTGAGCGCTGATACTTGGCGAGCTAGTGCGCCCTGAAGCCGCCTTATACTTCCAAGCATTCCACTGACAAACAGACCGCATACCACTAGAATTCTGTAATTCTAGGAACTACTGCTTGTACACACCCGAGCATTTTCTTTATGGTATGAGGACCTGACTCTACAGTCTTGTAGAGATTAAACGTATCGGACATCGGGGGATAACCCGGCTGTGCGAAGTAACTTCTGTACAGCACTCCCAAAATTTGGCACAGATGCCCCTCAGCGTGCTGATGTGGGAACGATGACCCAGCTGGGTGATGAGGGCTGTCAGCGAGTTATAGCGTATTTTTTCAAGAGGCTCCCTGCCACCGAAGAGGGCTATGCCGCAAACGAGAGGGAACTATTGTGTCTTGCGTACTTCCTAAAACGATTCAGATGCTTCTTAAACTTGGCAGATAACCGGGTATACAATATTTTTACAAAGCCGGTTCTCAACAGGAAAGAAGCTAGGCGGCTTCAACTCCTCGCACAGTTCTGAATGAGAAACAATGATCTCAAACCTGGCCGCCTACACGTACTCGGCGACGTCTTCTCGCGAGCCGCGCACATTTTGAGTGATTTAGTTCTAGGGGCCAATACTGCTCAAATAGCATCTTTGATGACCTTCGATTTGGAGCTTCGAGCTCACTACTGCAGTGACCAGCTGTTCGGTCCTATTTATCGAGCACTCCGTGGGACGATGCCTCGGTATCCTATCCCGAAGGAAAGGATAATCCGTCTGTTGCCACAGTTTGAAGAACGCAACCGTACCCTTTATAATACGGAAAATATTTGTGTACCACGACGATGCGTGCGTAATGTCTTCTTGCTTGCCCACGATTCAATAATTGCGGGTCACTTTGGGTCTCCTAAGACTCTCCCGTGACTTGAGGCATACCGTTGGAAGTACAAAACTAGACACGTTAAATTGTATTGCAAAGGCTGCCTCATTTGCCGACAACACAAGGACGCCACAAAGAAGAAACCAGCTACACCAACGCCGCTTGAAGTACCGAATCGACGATGGGTATCTTTAGGCAAGGACTTTATCGTAAGCTTGCCAGTGACAATCAATGGCTATGATGCCATCATTACATAAGTGGGCAGACTTTCGAGAAGGTTCCACTTCATTGTATACAAGAGCGCTGATTCTCCAGTTGAAGCAGCCACCTCTTTCTTCCCATACGTTTTCAAGCTCCATGGTCACCCTGACAGCATTGTTAGTGATAGAGATCCAAAGTTCACTTCAAAGTTCTGAAAGTACCTTGGGCCTTTCCGGCATACAAACCTACGTGTCAACAAGTCACCGTCTCCAGTCCAATGGCGTGTCGGAGACTATGAACAGGATGATCGAAAACTACTTATGCTGCTATTATAACTACCGACAAGATAATTGGGAGGAACCCGTTCCCGTAGCGGAGCTTGTGTAAAATTCTGCTATCTCTGACGATTTAGTTGTGTGAGTCCTTTTCAACTAGACCTTGGCTGGATACCCAAATTCCCAGTTGATCTGGCCTTAGCCCCGAATTCTACAGTTGAGATCGTTAAGGCCTTTAAGAAAAGAATACAGTCTGCCTTACATGATGCAAAGCTCGTCCACTAGATTGCGAACGTTCGCCGAATTGCGTGCACAGCCCAGAAATATACCCCACCAGCATATAAGGTACGAGATATGGTATGGTTGAATAGGGCGTTATTTGTTGATGCTGTATCTCGCAGTCAAGTGTCCGCAAAACCGAGAGCAAGTCGTTTCGAGCCATTCCAAGTTTAGGAACAAGTCGGGCTGAATACGGTCCGTCCAGACCTCTCTGGCATTGTAAAGATTCACCTGGTTGTACATGTGGATCTTACCACACCATTCACAATGCAGCCACCGGGTATTTCGAAGTCTATTCAACCTCGGCCTGACGCAGTCTCTAGCTCTATCGGCCCTTTCCGCATCATGGACAAGATTTTAGGGCATCAGAAAAGGGGCAAAAGTTACCAATGGGTAACCTTGATAATGGGTTCTGCTCAGCATGAAGCTCGACGCCAGCCTACAAAAGCTTTTGTTGATTCAGACGGTACAGACACTCAAACGTTTTACCGATATACCAAAAAGCACAATCACTACCGCATTTGCGATGATTCCGGTCATTTATACGACGAGGACGTCACAAAAGGGAGGAGGTGGGAATGATGTGACATTGTGCTCTCATCCTCATACTGATAATCGCAGCCCAGACCCCGATTTGTTCCCAATCCTTTCTCGGTACTTTCAGAAGCGTTTCGGTCCTAGATTACATTCTACTTTAGCTATGCTTCATGTCCAGCGCGACTCGATCACATCCTCTCGCTGATAGAATGCACAGCGAAATGCACTATCCCTTTTCACAGCACCATTCTGCATTAGCACATACGAAATTGTCAGCCTGGAATATAGCCCTTTATATAGTTAGCCTGGAGGGCGTCCAACTTCAGAAGAAAGAGGGCATCGGATCGAAGAGTAAAAAACAAGAACACAATTATTAATTGTTTCAATGAGGGTGAGACCACCATGCACATTGTTATATCTTGTATGTCGGTATAAATGACGATACCATCACCACTGCGTCGCTAAACTGTAAACATATTTGCAGGGAGCGGACTGAAATTATCAAGACTCCGATACATGATCTAGAGATCAGGAGATGTGTGAGAGAATATGCAATGAGGTAGATGAAGACAAACACAATTGAGAGGTTCACAATTTATTAATGTTTGCTGGTATAGTATAAATAGAGTAGAATGTCTTCGGCAGTACAGCTGGATCCAAAAAGGGTAACGAATAAGTAAAAGTCAACCAACGCTGTGAACAGCAGTACCAGATGCAAGGCTAGAGACAGCGCGATCCTAATCGGGCGCAACTAAGGAGAGTACGTGAAGGAACCGTCGTATGATACAAGAACTACAAGCGATCTGCATCAAACTCTATCTTTGTCCGAATCAGGAACCCCAACTTGTGTCAGCCTAATCAGGCCGATTTGAGGGTGCGGGTTTTGTTGCTGGCATCAGTCCAACGAAGAAGCGTTTGTCAACATAGATATTTCCAGCTGCTATACAGCTGGTCAGAACCTACTTTACTTATCTGAATAGTTGATATAAACTGCCCTAACCCTGTTCGCGAACACCGAGTGAAAGTAGAAGGTGAACTTTTTCGAGCGAAGGTATATTAGTGTGCCATTCAAAAAAAGAAATTATGGGCAGTAAGGGGGTGATGACAAAATACTCCCCCGTACTACACGTCTATTGAGAGGGGGGGGGGAAAGACTCTAGAGGCGTTTAAAGATATATCTTGGAAACTAATACTGTTACATGGGGGACACGCAATTGTAGTATTGTATTCTGGGTCTACATACGCGGCGAAGCGATCCGGAGAGGTAGAAGAACCTGTAGAGGTGAATGCTGTAAATAAAACCTGTGTCCACAAGAACTACGCGCTGAAGATATTGCAAGCTGTACACTTCTTGCTACGGTGCAAATGAGAGCAGCCCATCAAGCTGCTGGGCATACAAGCGCGGCTGCGATCAGTTCTCTTGACAGGTACACCAAGAATTACTTGAGTACACGATGTGAACACTACCGTTCGGTGAACTGAACCCCATGTACGAAGCTCGGCCGCACAAGCTACATCCTGCTCATTCTATTGCTTACCAGAAGATATCCGTAGCTCTCTCTTGGAGAAGCTGTCCACACCTAGACATATCAAATCTGATTGGTTGTTTTGGGACTAGAACACATGCAGAATGATGAGGATGGATATTGACAGTATACTACTGGCGATAGAGAATTCTGCAAACGACATTGAAAGTTTGACGACCGCCTCGCGTCACTCATTTCGTATTCAGGTTCTCTCCCAAGCGTCCTGAATCGGAGATACCTTGCGCAGTGCGATTTTTTATATACAGGCGAATGGACTTGCCGATCACAGGACAACTATTCTGTCATACTTGTGGTGAACTGGGAGAAAATGATATCAACTCGGGCTCGTGAGAAGATGATATATCTTGTCTTTACGTCGGTACGGAAGCAACCGTTCCGTTAGCAAATGTTAAAACCCAGGAAGGTCATTACCCACATGTTTGAGACAATATCAAATCAAATTGAGTGGTGCCTTGTCAGAAGGGGACGAGCAGGAATGGTTATATGTCGTATACCATTCCAAACGGTTCTCCTGACAAGCTTGCCTTTAATCCTCCCCCCGCACAGTTCTTCCTGGCAAACACAAATTGTCTTTTTACAGCCGTTGGAGATCAACTACCTGCATTGTTTATACCTTCGCAGCAGTACATGTTAGAAGATTACAGATCTCAGCTGGGTTGCAGTTTGCCAACACATACATACTCATTCTCCTGCTCTGTCTGAAACACCTGAATCATAAACAGGAAATTGTGCATTGCAAAGACACAATCCACAGCACGGTCATCGCTTGTTTGCTGAACAGACCTATGTAGCCATTCGAGAGGAAAACAGCACAGCTATCAGGGCCCAATTCAGGAAGTCGGCAGTGGCCTTGGTCTACTCAGCTCCGGCCCAGCCCCAACAAGTTAAGGCCACTGCAATATTTCATCTGGCCTCGTCTATTCTGGGTATCAGATGCCCATTTTGCCGTCGCCACAACCCGTCTTCAAACACAGTGGAATGTGCGAGCTTTCTGTCATAAGACATCTGCTCATCTGACTTACACCGTCATAACGACGAATGTGGATGGCAACTGTCTCTTTTCCGCGTAGGATAATGCTTCCGTACTCTAAAAAGTTTGCTTCTACACCCGTTCCGTTTTCGATGCATATCTCTTCACAACTATCGTCACGACAGCTTCGACCTCACAACAGGTTGTTAACGTGATCAACTTTTGTTTGGCTTCATTGGGCACGCCTCATTTCATTTGCGATAATACATTGCAACTACGACTACAAGCTTCTGATGTCATGCCTGGCCTTGGCCCCTCCCCACAAGGAGAGAAAAAAACCACGTCGTTCCAACGTACCATGGTATTGGGGTCCTCAACCAAACAAACTACTCTCTTCCGCGCCACTACGTTGATCTTTTTTTTCGCAAGTACCTATGTGTCCATTTGCTTTTGGCGACGACATAATCGAACCAGCACTCTCCGCCATAGTCCACCTGTCCCATCTCACCTCCTCTCACTTAGTACATCTCCACTTCCGCCTCCGATCCGTTATCCGCCTCTCGACAACACAATTCTCTCCAATTACGTCTCATGGCACAATGCTCAACGCCTTTGCTTGGAACAGAACCGCCGAGGCTGCGCACCCACGCTCATCTGGACATGCCCTGCTGCTCGGACGTGCTCTGGAGCGGGTGACCGTCTCCGGGGCATCAACTTTGCCTATTTACTGGCCGTCGCATCACGGCGTGTCCTTCTCATTGACTGGTCAAATCCATATCCGCTCGAGATTGCACTTCGACCCGCTTATCTCGACTGGACCCTGCCCCCACACCTCGCTGCAAAGCGTGCAAGAGTTAACTTTACGGATCCACGCTCTTCCCTGTACCTAAATGTGTCTACTCTGAAGTGGTTCCATTGTGATACCACCCCACACCATTCCTGCAATACCTGGCGCCAGGTCGACTCCAAAGAGCTCCCATCACACCCCGTGATGCCGCTGTCCAAGTGGACGGGCACGCATTCCCTCAATCTTCATACGGACGATGCCACGGCCCATTTACAACCTTATCGTACTCTCGCCATCACCACACGCCTCTCACAGTCATTCGAATGGTTTCTCAAGCATCCTCATCTACACCACGCCTTCCCCGTCCCCCCATCAGACCGTCGACAAAAGCATTCGAGGTTTGTCCGCCGAGCTATATCGCACTTACTTTTTCGTCAATCCGGCGCACTACACCAGCGCATGATTGCATTTGAGAAGCAGCTTGGAAAAGAATATGACGCTGTGCATGCGCGATTAGGCGAAGATGTGGGTGAGGCGGGAATAGTACGCTTTCGTTATGTGAACGAGCATCGCAACGACACCGCTCGCGCCTTGCGAAAGTGCCTCGAGAAAGCCCGAGCGCGACAAGGAGTGGCGAAAGGGAGGGTATACCTGGCAAGTGATAGCAAAGCGTTTAAGAGAGTGTTTATGAGGGGAGAAGGCGTGGTAACGGAGCATGCGCAGGTGCTGCACGTGAGCAAACACCGGGGACGGATGAGTGAGGAAGCGTTTCTCGATATATTTCGCGATATGATGTTGTTGGCAGGGGGTCGTATGATTGTGGGGCTGCGCTCAGGTTTTACCAATGCCGCCGTGTCTCTGGGAGAAACGAAGACTCATGTGGTTGTGAACGTGGTGAACGGAACATGCGACTTCCGGAATTGTATCATGGAGAGATAGCAGGTAGCACACCTAACTCTATGACCCAAATACATGTCCCGCCCTGATCAGCTTCCCCAGGAAGTGCTTAACTGGCTGTACTGATTGTGACTGCTCCCACGAGGACGCTAAAGTCAAACTTCTGTTTTCCTTGAATCCTTCCGGATAGAGCGCCTAGCTGCAGAAGTCTAATGTTGTCTCAGCCGCCATGCTCCAAATCACCAAAGCAATCTCAATGTCCATGATCTCTAGCCCTGCATCTCGGTTCTGTCATCTTTCATTACGCGTTCGTACCTATCGCTGATGGGAGGTTCTAGTGTGCGGAATAAATTTGCGCATTCATATTCTTATCCGCGTACGGAGGGTAAGCTGAAACACAGCATGAAGTAGGTCTATCAACAGGGATACAACAGGTCCTGAAATTCAAAAGACAGAGCCAACAATGAAGTTAAACGCCTTGCGAGCCTCTTTTCATTCGAATGGAATTTGGGAGTAGTATACGGACTGTTTTCCTATCTAAGATACTGACAGAACAGGTTAGACTACACAGCTGGGATGTAATGAGAGGGAACATGTTTGAGAAATGATAATACGGATTGTTGACCTTTCGCACATATCTTCTATGGTCGTTCATTCGAAGCATCCTGCGACTTGAGACGAAAAATCTGTGGTATTCCAGTACTTCATCAACTGGAAGTCCGGATAGAAATTGCTGCACACTACATGAGTCATAGTGCTCTTTCCCAAAACATGCTCCTCCCACACCCTTCGATCCTGAACATCACCACATATGACGACTACTCTGAGCTTTCAAAGAATTGCATCTTCAAAAAAAAACTCCCATTTTAAATTGGAAGGGGACTTTCATGACAAAAAAAGTAGGTACCATAGCGTCCTCTTCCGGGAGGCCAGTTTAGAAATGGCGAATTTTGCATGAATCGAGGTCGCAAAAAATTGACTACAGTATCACCTGTTCTTTAAAGCATTGATCTTGTCGCCACCCAAGTGTGGGCTCAGAGATATTGCGGTAAGAGGTAGAGACTTTATGGGTGTCGGTATAGGAAGAAAAAACTTTTTTTACGGGATATTCCGTCCTCAGGCAAAGGTATCAGCTTTTGCAAATTCCCCATGTACGGGTTTTGTGTTCTTCAGGGAATCTGTTCGAGATACGCAGGATGATTGCACACATCGTTGACGATGTATAAACTGGATGTCAAATACACCAGCGTGTTGACTTGAATGGATGACTCTCAAGCTAGTGGAAAGTTTGCAATTAAAAAGAAGGTTACGCATTCTGTAACTACAGCAAGCAGTTTCTCACAGGCTACTTGCTGAATTCTTCTTAACGTAGTCCCTGAAAATAGGCATGAAGTGCAGTGCGCTAAACTGTGAGGCTACAAGATGCAGGTTTCTCGTAACACGACTCCATACCCTGGACATGAATGGGGTCTCTCCCTCGCCTTTGCTCTTCAACGCGGAGCTTCCAAAGCATACGATGTTTTTCAATAAGGGGGGACTAATCACCAGGCCTATCAGCTCACTCTGCTGCTCGCCACGTTCAGCAAGACCATCTATCTTTTGCTATGGTCTACAACTTGGCCTCTTGGAAGATATTGATTGCTGAGAATTTATGGTGGAAATGGTATTAGCGTTACGATAAACACGCATAGCCGCGTTGAATTTAAGACAAGTGGTACTCGAGTGGAAAGGAACGTACAACTTCATAGTAGGAGAGGCGTTGATGTCAGAACTACTCCTTGTTCTATGTTAACGAAGACGCCTTGTATGTTGCTCTGTCTGAAGAAACGAGAGCCAGTACGATTTTAAGAAGCTGGTACCCAGCCTTCCCATGCAGAGTTTTCTAAAGTATCCACGAATGCATGCTCTCGTAGTCCCTGCCGACGCGCTGGCAGATGACCCCGTACAATACCCTCATTTCGCTCGTCGTCATCTGAACGAGGTGCTTTGTGCTGCTGCTGTTTCAAATTAATTGTGTGATAGTAGGCGTGATGTCCTGTGAATGCGCCTGGCTGGTTGTATCAGGCGTGCCGGGGCCGGCAAGGAAGCGTGTCGCGAGGCTGTGGTTGCCGAGCTGTTTGTCGTCTCTTGTCATGGCCTCCTGGCTGATCTACATCAAGTTTCATGGGAATCGACTTCGTTATTCTCAACAAAGACTACAACTTTAGCTGCATTGCATCCGGCACAGTCACTCTGGGTTGGCAACCGGCTTGTAGAACTTGTTCATGCCCTTCCAGCACCACATCTGGTCTAATCGCGAGGAAGGCAGCAATAGGCGTGCGGTGCATTGCTTGCTGCATGCATAAGTCGCAGATGGTTCAAAAAAACCTAGGCTTATGTTTGCCGAGGATACCTGCACCAACTCAGGAGTCGCGCGTTGGGTTTAAAAAGGCACCTTTGAGCTGGGTGCCGAAGTCCATTCCACAGCAATGCGGTACCGCTGACTTTTCCGTAACTGGGTTGGAACTCGTAAAAGACCAGCTTTTCGCGCCACCTCGTTGACCTCATGGGCCGTCATATGCAACGTGTACTATATGGAGCTCGAGACGATCAGCGAGGGCGAGACCAGCGTCGACTTTGCCAAACGCGTCAAGCGTCTTAACCACGAGCGCGCAGGCCAAGTTAGCACCAACTAGGACAGCTTTGCGAAACAGCACCGCAGCCCTCGAAAATTTTCGACTCGCGACAATGGCCTCTCGCCTCGATCATCACGCAGCGCATCAATAAGCAGCCCCCGCGCTCCGTCAGCGCCCAACTTCTCTTCTATATTGACGGCGGGCACTCCCAGACTGCGGTGGCCGCGGACGGCACGACGATGACGTTCGGCATAGCCACGCTCACATGTTAACGTGACGCAATGAGTCGGAGGTGCAGTGGGTCGGCAAGGAGAGGCTCGCAGCTACGTATGCGCAGGGAGGAGAGAATACTGGGAGAGGCGGGTATGTGCGGGAGGTTGTCGAGTGGGCGGTGAGAAATACGGTGCGGTGGATGCTGGAGATCGAGATGCTCGTCGTGGCTGCCGTCGTCACGAGCAGACTCATACGGAGTCGTGGAAACAAGATGTGCGCAATGGCCTTACATAGGGACGGCATAGGCTTCGCAGGGAACCGCGCGGCGACGCTGCTCTCGTTTCATTACTCAGCACCAGCCTCGACGTGTCGAGTCGAGCTACGAGCCTGGACCATCTAACTCGATGTCGTGCTCTGCGCGTTCGCGTACCGACTACGCCTGCCACTTGAACCTCCCGTTGCTTAGGTTTGGAGACTTCCTAGAACCCTTCCCCCATTTCCCGCCCCCATCCCCCCCCCCCCCCTTGTCCCCCATCCTATACCAAA
>JAUKWC010092599.1:0-27370 GCA_032356245.1 Endocladia muricata
GCCCACACCACCAAAGGTCAGCGTGACCTCCTGTACTCGCGTGTCGGCGCTGTCCGCCCGCACGGGGCCGTAGCGATAGGCAAATGCGACATTCAGTTGCTCGCGCTCCAACGGCACCTGCACGATAGCGTCATTAAGCACCACGACCGATGCGCCCGCATTCGCGCCCATGAATGTATCCGTGCCGCGCAAGCCACGGCGCAATCCGCCCAGCGTCCAAAGGTTCGGGCCGGTCAAGGTTGCCGTCGAAAATTGCAGGATTTCCCAATCGCCGTCCGGGTTTTGGATGGCGAGCGCGTTGTTCGTTGTGTCGGGCAATTCGGCATAGGCCAGCGCCTCAAAAACCGTGGCATCACGCATTCGCACGACCACCGTATTCGTCGTATCCTCCGCATCGGTCACGCCAGCGGCAAAGGGTGTGGTCAGCGCGCCGATGGACGCCCTGTCCGCGACCGATAGGATTACCTCGAACCCCTGCCCCTCGTCGCGCCAGATGATGCCGCCCTGCCACCGGTCGGCCCACATCGCTACCCATGGCTGATGCGGGTTTATTTCCGCATCCGTCAGAGACGGCAGGTCCATGAAAATGGCCGTCGTCGCGGGCAGTGTCTTGTCGAACCGCTGCGCAAACCCGCCACCCGGCACGCCGACCGCAAGGGCAGGGCGCGCTGAAACCACCTGCGCCTCGCTGCGGATCGATGACCCGATGGTCTGGCGTGTGACGCGCACATCATGGCGGCGGGTCGTGCCGCTGGGGATGGTCAGGATCGAGCCGGGGCTGTGCTTCAACTCCGCAAGCCGCGTGGTGAAAGTCAGGTTTTCCCGCCCGTCCTCACTGCGTGCTACCGCCGCCCGGTGCAGCGTCTCGCGGCTATCCGCATCCAGCGCGCCGGGGAAATCTATGGTCTGCTCGCGCGCGCCTGTCGCGTCGGATCGACGGATCGGGCTGGTCGTTCGTACCGAAAAACTGCGTTCCGGGGCATAGCTTTTTAGGATCGTCTGGCGCGGGATATCCTCGACTGCGCCTCGGCTCCATGTAACAGGTGCGCCGCTGTCCTGTGCGATCAGTGCCGCCTCCTCAATCTCGGCAATCGATACGCTTGATCGAGAGACGACCCACAGCAATCCGGCCTCCTCTACGATATCGAGGTCGAACAGCATCGCCAGCGGTGCGATGCCGCCGCGAAAACTCGTCAGGCTGTCGATCAGATACCCGGTCAGAGCGGGGTTTTCGTCAACCTCGGATGTGTCGATGACAAGGCCGCGATTGGTGGCAAGGCGATCCACCACGCCGCGCAGGCCGATATAGTCGGTCGGGACCGTAATCACCGGCTCGATCAGCGGGAATGCCCCGCCGTACTCATCCAGTGGCAGGCGCTCGAATACACCATAGGCTGTGCCGCGATATGCCGGTGCTTCGCCCTGTGCTGCAACGATGGTCGGGTCGGCGGATTGCGTGGATGAGCCGCTGTAGAATGTCACGGGAAGGTCAGCCCAAGCCGTCAATTCGGCATTGACATATGCCTCGGTCGGCTCACTGGCCACGCCTCGGCAGAATGCGTGCGCGAAGGTTCCGAAGTATGAAAATGTCGTGGCAGAACCGCCACCGCCCTTGCCCGCTTTTTGGGTTTTCTCGACCTCCTCTTTCGTGAGGCTCCACATCAACTCACCCGGTACGCGCATGGTGCCCATGACCTCGCGCAGCACGGTTCCCTCGGTTGCAGCGGGCGGTGATAGGTCGGAAAGGCGCGGGCCTGTCGTGTCGCGGGATGCGCCGAAAAGGGCATTGTCCGCGTATTGACCTGCTATCCCAGCAATGCCTGTCACCGCAGCCCCGGCAAGGCTTGCCCCGATAGTGCCAAGCCCAGCCACCGCTGCGGTAAAACCTGCGCTCGACGTGAGTGCCGTTGCCGCCGCCACCAATGCAATTTCTACCATGGCCGAAATACTCCCGCGAGACGCGATGCTCCGTAGACCGGCGTTTCCACCACGCCAAACCGCTCACTCGCGTGGATCATCCCGCGCTCCGATGCGATGGCGAGGTGCTGCGCAAACCGCCCGCCACGCCATCGCCACGCCAGCACGTCGCCGCGTTGGATATTTTCGGGGTTGATTTCCTGTAGATGCTTTCGCAGCGGAATTAGCAGGGTTTCAGCACCCCGCCGCCCCGGCTCATCCTGCGCATAGGGGCTGATGGCTTCCGGCAAATCGCCATAGGCATCACGCCAGACGCCCGCGACAAACCCGACGCAATCGCAGCCGAGCCGACGGACCGCCTGCCCCGGAACGAACGGCGTGCCGATCCAGCCTTTCGCGGCGACATGCAGCGTCATCTGTCGGTTCCGCTCTGCGACCAGAGAGGGGGCATGGTCAGCGTGATCGTCGCGGCGGGGCTTTCCAGTTCGCCGACGACCGCGACGAGGGATACGGTCACCGTGGCTTCCGGTATCAGCTCCTCGATGCGGAGCCGGCAGAAGGACTTCATGTTTCGCTTGGAAGACCAGTTGATAGTCCACGTCCGAGCCCGAGGTGATCACACACAAAACCGGGGTATAAAAGCATGTGGCCACTCCTCAATCACCAAACGGGCTGTTCACTTCTGGCGGAAAAGTGTGCTGCTTGAAGTGCAGCTCGTCCAGGTTTGCTATCAAAGTAACGGGTATGTGCAGTCTTCGCCCGTAGCCTCGGCGAACCGTATGGATGGAATCCATAGGTTGGCGCCGGGAGAGATGGCGACAAGAGCTGACGAAGGGAGTCGCGTGAAGATGCTTCGACCTGAGCAGAAGGGCATCAGGCAGATGAGGAAGTTGGTGTTGTAGTATGCGGCACCGCGGGACCCTCTGGCGGACCTATCCACTAGTATTTGCGCAACTGCGAAAGGATGCCTAGGGCTTCCGAGAAATCGCTGTTTCCTGGGGTTCGATAAGAAACGCGACTGCGTCAGTCAAGCTCTACCGAGCTTGGTTGAGGCGTTTTGCGAAAGGGTTGTGAGCACCATGTGCCACCGTGGTCACTCTCTGCTAGTTTCGGAGCTTGCCACAAGGAACTTGGCTGGCGTGAAGCGGAACGTGTCCGCCAGGAGAGGGAACAGCCCTGCGGATGGTTCTGCGGGGTGTCCTCGGTATCAATGTCTACCAGACCACGTAGTCCGGTTTATTGCGAACTACGCCGGCGATCCCGTGCCTTCCCTGCGCCACTAACGGGCGTCGGTGGACGGCTACTCGCCGAAGTACCACGACCTTCTGAACATCGAAGAACCGCTAACATTACGGGTGGTTGAAGCGATGGCAAGGTGTGTGGTGATGCGTCCGTTGACCGTGCAATATGAAGGTGTGGGACTCGGGGTGTTTGTGGACCGGGTCTACTCGAGGGGAGAGACGATCCTCCACATCTATGGGAGAGCCCTGTAATTATACTTGTCCGGGCGCACGCGGGAGAAGTCGAAGGCCTCTGGCGGTCAAATTTTGGGGGTAGACAAACGACGTGCCAATCAGATAGCCCTTCATGTGGAAAGACGTGCGGAGTTCCGTGAAGGTCCGAGGCATAAGATGTACATTGTACCGGCACCGTTTTGTGTGGCCGGGTTCGCAAATGACGCCTAGTACTTGCCTGGGGATAAAAGCAGCGAGACAGAGGTACTTGTAGGGTGCGAGACACAAATGTGGAGCTTTTCGAGGATTAAGAGGAATTTTCGCGGAGAGCTCTACGTGTTGTGAGCACCGTTACAATCCGTGTGAGGTGTGAGATTCTGAAGGGCGAGTAGCTGCTCACAAACTATGTGGATACGCTTCGCTCCTAATTACGTGGTAGGATCTCTCTAAATAGCGTTCAGATAAACAAACTGAAACACTACATGCCAATTCGAGAGGATATGGAGATTTAGAGTAGGTGGGTGTCACTAGTGACAGGTGCTTCGACATACGCGTCAGAAAACACATGAGGAGATGGATGTGCGAAATTTAACCTGGAAAAGAAAACTCATCTGCCCATATATTTTTACATGTGCAGATCCCAGCCCCTGTCGTTAGTGACACCCCCTCCATCCCGAAAGTTCAGATGTTTTTCAAACGTGAGATACAGATACTTCAACTTCCTGAGGATCGGGTTTTTTTCTGGGCGCGACAATAATAAACGCCAACTGTGTCAGTTTAACTTCCCGTGGGCCTCTTGTCCCCACCCCTTTTGCGGTACGGTTTTTTACTCTCAGTGTTTCCATTCCCTACTGTCATCCGTGCACCTTTCCCCCGCACATGGTTCCTTTCTCATCTTCTCCGCTTTCCCATTACAAAACCTGGCCTCCTTCATTCTTATTGTTGATCCTTTCTGGCAGGTGCCGTACTTCTGAACTGACCAATAAATTTTCCCTCACGACCTCAACCCGTGACCCGCTCATGTTGGCCACGGGGCCGCAGCCGGGGGTACAGTCGCAGCTAGAATCGCAGCCGGCGGAAACGGGGGAGGAGTTCCGGGCGGAACCGGGTGTCCAGCCCTCTGCATACGATCCGCTACCATGTCGATGCCTGCGCTGGTGCGCCTCAGGCCAGGCGTGCCCCTCATCCGACCGCTCTCTAGCGCCAGAGAATTTGGAAGTTCAGGGCTCCGATGTCGTTGCCGGGGAGGTCGATGAGCGGTCGGTATCGTTTTGGAGTGTCTGAAAGGACGACAACCAGTCCACCGGGGTCGACGTATATAATGCGCAGACCATATAGCCGCAACACGTTCTTTTCAGAAGCGCGGACGTCACCATCGACGGGCTCCCGGCCGGCATGGTTGAGCGCGGCTACAAGTACGACATTGGCGTCACGACGGTCACAGTGTGACGGTGTGACAATCCTTCGCTATCGGATTTCGCTGACGAGAGCATCAAGGACGGCACGGTGTTGCGGGAAGATGTCAGTTGTGCTACGGTGGACGTCCTTCATCGCCGACAAGCTGTCCATAGCCGGAAAGAGGAAAACGACGGCTAGGAACATGTTTGCGAGCGACTAGGCGTGCATCGTTTTTGCCGGAAGGACGGATGGGACATGATGGAGACGGAAATCGTGTCCGACGCGGCACAGCAGAACACCTCCGCCGGGCTGGTCCACATCGAAAAGTCGTTCTTCCACTACGTCATGAGTTTCATTCACTTGCTACAGGCTCTTGGCGTGGAGAACGACACAGACCCATCGGCATTGAGTAGGAAAGGAGATGGGGAGGCAATGGCCAAGGCCATTCGGCTGCCAGCAGCCGGAATTTTGGCACACCGCCGCTCCCGACGCGAGTCAAGATTTTCTTCCGAGCCTCGGGCCTCCTCAAAGTGCTGAGTGACCCGACCTTCGACATCTCCACCTCTACGAAGCCCGGCAACACTCACCTTGATGACTAGCATAGTTCGTCAGAGAGCCCCCGAGTCGTAGGACTGTCTATGACTTCCATGGCGCGGTTCGTCAAGACCGCGAACCATGACGGAAAATCTGAATCTGGAGCTTTCTACGCATGGGCACGCCAGCTTTTCCAAGTCTGCCTGCACTTCTTTGATATGTATGCCTAGATGAAGGGCCCGAGCTCGATCAACTTTCTCGGGACTGAGATTGGCGAATCGAAACTCCTCAGCATTTGCGTCAAAGAGCTCCATACGGACCAAATGCGCCTCTTCTCCAAGAGTGACAACGACTCTTGAGAAGGTCTGCAGAAGGGCAACAACACCCGCGCTATGCGCTTTTTGAACAAGGTAGCTGACCACATTGCTCCGGGGCCCAGCGAGCACACAGCCTCGGCTCGCATAACGACCCCGGCTGCTGTGTCTTCTATTCGCAGCCATACCTGGCGTGCTTCTGCTTCCAACGCGACTGTACTCGATCCTGTAGTACTCCCGCAGAAGGCCCCAGGAGTGCTGCCCGCGACAAAAGCGCCTGCCACGGAGAGAATGGCTCCACCGTCCTCATGGTCAACGTCTCGAGTTGTGGGGGTTGTGCAGTCGGAGAATTCTGGTAGAGTGAAAACCTCGCTGGAGGAGTCCAGATAAGGGGTCGCTGAGAAGACCAAGGCTGCCTAGGAGGTCACGGGCCAACGCGGAGGTGCCCTGCAAATGTTCGACGACGAGGTTCCGAACCAGTTGCCGGTCGTCACAGCGGACAGGACCGTGGCGGTTGAACAGGCTTCTGACGCTAGGAAACATTTGGCATACTTAGGCCTTCCAGATCACAGGGAAGCGAGGTTGGGGGTGTGGATAGCGAAAGACGCGTACCCCATGCTCTGGTTGCTTCCCATTCACATACTTAGCGAGCACGGGGCGTACCTGTACCTTTTCATTAAGGAAGTCATAGCTGTGCATCGGCTTCAGTTTTCCACGTGGAGCTACGTGTACTTTACCGAGCTCCGGAGTATCGATGTTGGTCTGGACATCTGGAAGCCCAACCAGCCTCAGACACACTTCTAGAGGAACGCAGCACACGGGGGTGACGATTTTATCAGAGGGTATGCCTACTTAGAGAAGCAATGAGGTGAGATTCAGCAACTTGGCTACACATGCCTTCACAAGTTCGCAGACTCCAGCGACATTCCGCGCGGGAGCCTCGAGCCCGTCATGATCACGCCCAAGTGGAAACTCTCCCCCGGTGAAAAGTTGTTTTTGTTCATTGCACGCACACTCAACGGGGAGATTGCACTGGGACAGGGGTCGAAGGGGATCTGGTGAAACCCCATTGTGAACGAGGGAAAACACGACCCGAACGCAGTGCATTGGAACCCGGGAATCGTCCGCTACTCCAATACACGGAGCTTGCTGATATAATCTTGCGAATCGAGGGGGGTTTGCGTGTGGGCTTCGCGGAGGCGTGCGGAGCTGGACGCATGGGTGGGTCAGCTTGCGGTCTACGTCGGTCTGGGGAAGATATGTGGGAGGAAGCTGTTCATACCTAAGACGGGGGGTCCCTTTTTGGTTACTTGGATGAGCTGCCCGCAGGAAGCGCTGTACAATGACTTCGACTGGTCAATGAAAGCGAAGACGCTATGCATTACTCTAATTGTGAGCGTCGCAGTTGGCTTCCCGTTGTGGGTGTGTGACTATTCACACGCGTTCGCATACGGGGATGAGAGCGAGCAGGTGGCCGCGCCAGCGTTGTTCACGACGAAGATGACCATTGTGCAGCTCTAGTCTGGGTTTTTCTCGCCTGGGGATCTCACACAAGCCGGGGCTAGGTATGAGGACCGCATTATGGATGAGTTGACGGCATGGTACCATGTGGACTTTAGGCTGGAAGGGAAAGGTGTGCCGGGTCAGGTGTTCTACGCGCTGAGAGAGCTACTACAGATCCCGGGCACTCTGACGGCCCGTGTTAGCCATCGGAATAATGATAGAGGTGACGAGTCGGACAGTAGGGACGATGCGGACGTCGTTGAGTTTGCAGGCTCGGATGCGGACGGGACTAGTACGGGAAAGGAGGTCGGTCCTAGATATGTTTGTTTTGACTCCGGGGAAGCTGACGACTTGATTGGCGTTCCGACATGTAGTGAGGAGAATCAGGTAGGTACACGAAGAAGTGGTTGAATAACGTGAAGTACAGCAATATTGTACAATACATTCCAGTTTCACAGTCATTTCCACGCGAGCATGCACAACTATAGCAGCTGAGAAAGACTTGGCTTCAGCCGCAAGAAAGGTCGCCCAGAAACATGGACGATTTTGTCGTCGCTACAGCAGAAAGAAGAGGTTTGAGAACGAATTCAAGTTTAGACTACGGGGGTTTCACTACTGACTAAGTCTGAGGTTTACACATGTGAAAACACATTAGCAGATGGATGTGCGAAAGTTAACTTGAAAAACAACGTCCATTCGCCTTTGTATTTTCACACGTCCAGATCTCAGGCCCTACCACCAGTAACACCCCATCGATCGTAAAAATTACATACTTTTAATGCCACGAAGTACAAGTTTACAACCTCTCTCTGATATCGACTCGAGGTCAACTTTGTTTCTACGCTTCGTGAGATACGTGCGTGACCTGTTCAGAACAAGAAGTGTGTGCCTCCCATTCTGCACGGATCAACTGTAGCACGGCTACAGCAAGGGTGGAGTCAGGTGCTGGTGTCTGTACATCCCACGTGCTTCGAAAGATAGGTCGCCTTATAGCATAGGAAGAAAGCTGTTTCGTATGAAAGAATGCGGACTCGACTATAGGCCTCAGCTCTGCGCTGCAATTGGGAACCCTTCGGCGGAAACTACGCGGAGCCAGATGTATGAATTACTGCGCGCATTTTAACCCGTGTCGGGTAGATGCACAACGCAGGCACTACTCCACGGTCGCGATGCAAAGAATAGAGCCTCTACGTATGAGCCCCGTGATGCGGGTAGACGTTTTCTGTTCGGCACGCACTAAACTGACGACGTCCAGCAAGCCTCATGCGATCTGCCACTCATTACGCGGATTCCACACTCGTCCTTTGTTGCGTTCCACTATGGTGGAAGTACTGCCCAAAAAATCAGCGCAGGGTTTCACATATCATATTTTCTCATATAACGTCGGCAACATTCCGGGTGAGTTAGTGGAGCCGAGCATCACCGAGAATAATACCCAGTTTCCTAGAGCAGGAGATGGGGCATATTGCGCGTAGCGGTCTTCAGGTCAGTGGCGCGAAATCCGTCAGAAGCCAAGTAAGAGTATGAATCGTTCAACGTAAGCTAATCCAAGTGAGGCAGGCTATAGGTCATCATGCTACATGCAGGTACGTGCGGTGAGATGCAGAACTGCAGTGTACTGCAAGATCCCCAGTACGAGCTGAACTTTTTACTAGGAAATGAGCTGCGGCTAGTGGATGCGGGTGTTCACTGGACGTGGCAGTTCAAAAAACGTTTCTTTTCGGAAGTCAACATTCATGCGAAAATTCGCCGCACTATGAGGACTCTCCATTTCGGAATCCCGCGGAAGTCAGCATTCCATGGCATTCCAATTTGTGAAGTACGTGCGGACGGTTGACTAGGCTACTGCACCCGGTGGACGTCCGCATCTATTTACGGAAACACAGACGACCTCGGTGGTCTAATCTGCCTTGTGCTGATCCCAACCACGACGCAACGGAAAGATGTAACTTGATCACTAGTACTCCATCTTCTCATTGTTATGATAAAAACAGTTTGTTCAATTTGTGTGAATTGCCTGCACCCCTGGCAACTTTTCGAATTTAAAAGACCGTGCCCTTCCGGGCTCAACCAGCAACCCGATGAAGTGGCAACGGTTCTAAACGGGCACCCAGTGAGACATGCAATCTCTGTATTGGCCTCCAACATGAGTGAGATAAAATCGTCCAGAAAAAGGCGAAATAAGACAAGAACGCAATCTTCTCCATCTCGAACGAAGCAGCTGCTTCTATATGCTAGCTTTCGTCCTCGTATGCAGGAATATGGGATGGACCATACATCCACAAACGGAATTCCGCTGCACAGTTCAAAATTACAGCAGCGGCCAGGGTTCCCACTCTCTATTCCCCTCCGAATTCAGCATGCCGGGCTTTCTGTGAACAGTCCTTCCTAGCCACTAGTAACCGTCCGAGAAAAATATGCAGAGAAAACTTTATCGGAGATATCAATGTAAGATCGAATCAGATAGGAAGCGCATCCGCCGACGCATACGGCCGCCCCGAGATACTGTGGAGTTAATGTCGCACCCCCCCTGGCGCCTTGAAAGCTTCCCCACATAGGGTTCACGTACCGGAGCAGCGAGCGATTCGAGGCTCCGGAATTACTGCGGCACCAACTTCTCCCATTTCATTCACGATCAAGTCAGACTACGTATAGTTTTGACCGCTGAGCTAGTACATTCTTCCCGTGGAACCTGCCTGCAAGGAAAAAGAACAGCTTCTAAACCGGGTATTGGTTTCATTGTAAGATGCTCACAGCTCCAGTGTAAAAGGTCACTGCTAGCATCTAATATCTTCTGGCACTTTCAGCTGAGGTACTGGTCCTCGCCCTTTCGCTTGTCATAGTACGCGCATGTACCTAGACAGTACTGGATTTCGTTTGCTCGAGCTTTCCCCACGTCCGCATAAGGCTGTTTGAGCTTGTAGATGCCCAGACCCTCGTCCTCCGCCTATAGCTGACTATCATGCACCGCACTAGATATGGAAAACAAAATTCGATGCACCGCATGGACACCCGAAATCGTGAGGTACACTTGTGCTCCGTGCTCAACCGGGATGTGACCGACAAGGAGCTAGGATGTGTGTTGGTGTCCGTTTCCCATGAGGAGATGCGGCTCGCATACGGGGCTAGCCAACGTATGGGAGCTGGCCACTACTCTTCTCGTTGTCTTCGAGGACTTCGACATTGTTGTCGATTATGACCGTTAGTTGCTACGAAACCTTATCCTCGGACTCCGCTGGTGCACCATACGTTCGGCCCATGCTCGCCTGGGACGCCCTCGGCCTCTGACCGTTCTCCTTCTCTGGATTCCTAACCTGGCCCTGTCCGCAACTACCTGCCTTGACCCAGCCATCGTCATCTTTCTTTTGATCGACTTTCACAAATGCAGAACCAGTCCAGGCCGAGGTATCGCCAGCGGTGCAATCGTCCGTTTCCATGAAATTGTTTTTATGGCAGCAGTCAATACCGGGGCCTTGTACGTACAGACTGTGGCTCTCAGTGAAGTAGCGCCGAAAATAAAGATTGTGAAATAGGGGTGTGTCACGAGGGGCCAGTATTCGGGGCGGTCACGCGAGCTGGCGCGGTATTCTTCTTCGGCAGGAGAGCACAATGCCCTATTAGTTTATTCGTCAGGCGTAATTCAGAAGCCTTGTAACGTTTGCAGGAGTCTTTTTCGGGGTTGCGTTCCGTCGGGGAGTGGAAGCGCATCCAGGTAAGAGAAGATTCCGCGACAAATGATGTGCGGAACTTAGGGGGCGCAATTCCAGTCCCGTATGATTCTTCACCACCCAGATCTCACTGCTTCGCAGAATTCCCGGCCAAGTCCAGCAACATTGCAAAAAACTGATACGTACATTTGTAGAGGTTCCCACACGCAGTCGTCTCGTCGCGGTGCAATGTTTTGATGAAGTTCTACGCTGAAGACAGTAACAGAGCAGAAAGTGTGGCGATCTGTGAATAAAGCCGGAAATCCTTCACGTCCATGATACTTGACAGTCGGAACGTCGAGCTGTCATAGTTCAGCTTGACCAGCCGCTTTGCGAGGCATGTTTGTATGGGAACGACCCTAACTACATGCAAGTTCCTGTGATGGGCAGATAGGCTGGGTACTGGCGGTAAAAGAGCCTCAAAACTTGCTTTCTCATTCCGTTCCTCACCCAACTCCTTCACACATACATCGTCCCCACCGGCAGGAGACTGGACGAAGTCCGCAACAGTCATGAGATGGTGGAATAACGACTTCCCGATGCGGAGAAGTCCAGCTCAGGGCTTCTGCTTGGACGCAATGAATGTCACCTTTTCGTGCATAATATTCAAACCATCCTTGGGGTAGGCAAAAAAAGCATGGAAGCGCTCGCTAGCTCCTGCCGTGGCGTTATAGGTCTCTTGCACAAGAAAGATAGCTCAGCGGCGATAAAGTCCGTTCACTCTAGCAGACAAGACCCCTCCACGTACACTGCGACGGCCGTGGTATTCCCTTAAGCGATGTCCGGAACCGAGGGATGATCATCGCGTTCCTTAGTGGCCGATACGACGCCAAGGTCGTACCAATAGACTTGGTCGACCACATAGGCTTTGACGCCCACGTTATTGGCGTCCATACTTCTCGACAAACAGGCAACGGCTGGGTACACTGCGTAGTATACAGAAAGGTATCCATAGACTCGCAGTATGCCTTGCATAAAGCCCGATAAAGTGGCGACTGCCCTTCCCCCCCCCGAGGGCATGCACCTCGGAACCGTCATCGTCGAAACGTTTCAGAAACGGGCTATAGTCTGGCGAAGCTGGCCCCAGGCAGGGGGCGTCGCACTGCACGCATCAGCGAGGCGGTAGCTTCCAGTCTAAAAGTAAAATGCTGGCTTGCAGACTCGACTCTGTCGTCCACACCGCTGGCAGAGGTTTTAGCTATAATTGTGCCCCCGTCTCTGGCTGTGTCGCCGAAATGAGCAAATCGCAGGCTGATTTTGCCATGTGAGGTGTGCAGGTCAATATGGAGGTAAGGCGGCTGCAAGAAAGGGCAGATACTCATACTCAAAGGGCTAACACTTCAAATTGAGAAGTTGGTAAAGGCCGGGGAGAATTCGAGTGCTCGGAAGATTGGCGAGTGACGGTCGAGGATCGAAGTGCGGAGCGGTAGAAGCCGTAGCGCAAGGAACGTAGGACCATGATGGCCAAGAGGAGGTTGAGCTGGCATGGTCGGGATCACATAACACTGCGCATAGACAGACACAACTCTACGCGAGCTGCAACAGCAGAATCTAAAGTTTCAAAAATGCTAGCGTACAAGAATCGGAGGGGTTGCCGCTAAGCACGTACGCTCTATCCTGCGCTTGAGCGAATATATCGCGGGAACTTGTAAGTTTTATGTGCTACAATACCACACCTATCTGCCCTTCTACTTCTACGTGATCACAGCGGCAGCTCTATGATTAGGTAAGTCGCCCTAAACCCTAGCAAACGGGTTTGCCTCCCCGATTTTTGTGCCGAGGACGATACAGGGTGCAACTGCTGATGGAGAACGGAAAAGGTACCGGCCACGAACCATTCGTCATCCCATCCTTTGCCCTCTCTGTTTTTACCAGAAGTACAAAACACTCTCTCTCACAGTACGACACCTCACACCCTGATGGTACCACTATACGGGGCGTTCTCTCTAAAGTATTGCTTGCCCCATCATCCATTCCGCTCAACAGTACTGCAAAGAAGTAGTCTCCGCTACTTCGCTGCCGAGGGCCGACAACTCCCTCCTGGCATCCCCACCCTGCTCGGGCTTTTGCCGGTCATTCTTTTCTCAACATTATGCAGTCGTTCCACGAACTCAACTCACGAAAACTGAGACAGCCAACGTGCGCTTGCCTGGCTTCACCGTCCTAGTATCCTCACTATAGATGACTGGGAAACTTGACATGATGAAAGCCGCCGTATCGGCGTTCCCATACTTTTTCATTGCAGCAGACGATGAGCCCGCAATAGCAACCAAGGAAGCTACAGCGGTGAAGACCAGGTAGTTCAACCTTTGACTTGGCCTCCGTACGTCTACCAAGACCAGTTAGCCCGTCTTATGAACGGTAGAAAGCGGGTGGATGCAGGCGTTAGCGCACGCGGCCCTTCTGATCGTATTCATGGCGCGAAAGGACGACAGAATTGGACAGATCGCTACTAATGCTCGAGCTAAAACAAGTAAGACGTCTCGCTCCATGTCGGCGCCAAAATTATCTCGACTAAGGTCTGCAAGAGTCAGGGTGTAGTCCTGCCGAGGCCGATCTCCATCGGCCCTTCCAGAACCCTTGCGGTGCTCATGCAATACCAGTTTACTAACTCGTGACACCGGTGATGGGGAATCAAATATGCACTTGCTTTCAAGGGTACAAATCTTAGCGGCAGTTAGTTTGTAGTTGCTTTGGAGCTCCTAGCTGATACACGGACGAAGATGGCGAAGGCAGCCGAGTTGTTACGATGTGCAACGCCGACTTGATCCCTTACCCTGTTTTGTCAGCTCCTCTCGTACCTCCTGGCCGTGCCATCGCGCCCGAACGGCTTCATACCCATAGTGGTGTGTATCATGCCAAGCTAGAATCTGGCCGAGAACATGAAGAACAACACAACCACTGCGCTGCCATTAGATCGAGCTGGGAACGATTGGGCGGCGATGCTAGTTGTTCTGAGCCTGTTAGTAGTCACTTTCGAGGCGGGGCCTCGAGATGGAACATAGTCTCGTATCAATGACCACCTCAAAGCCCCAGTCTTGCTGCTTGGGAGTCAAGTAAAGGCCACTTATGTTCAATCCGTGCACGTTTGAGGTGGATATCTGAGGAAGCTCTCGGCTCTCACCTTGAAGTTTCCGAACATAATGCGGCTTTCTCGGAGGGATCTGGGGCCGATTCATGGCCGTTAGGTACTCGTTCAGAAAAGACCAGACCACGCCGTTTTCGCCTATTCAAGCAGTGAAGCGTCACGCAGAGCGACAAACCATCCCCCCAGCGTTCTCTTTGTATCTGTATCCGGCTCCAAGGAGATATGCACTTCGATATGTAGGTCACCCACAGATAGGAGGAGAAAGTTATCGCGCCCGTCCGCACCAGGTAAGATGTAGAGGCTTTGGAGTGCACTTTCGAACCGATTAGGTTTCATATGGAAGACTTCCTTCAAGATTCACTAGAATCATCTAACCACAATGTCCCTTCGCGACCGCCGGAGAATGTGTTGGAGATATGCCTGGGCCGTACGGTCCAGCTGCTCTTCGCAAGAGCGCCGCTTGGAATCAGAGTGCTGGGGGGTACGGACACTTCTGCCCTAGAAGTCCCCACGTGGTTACGCGTGGAGCATCACATCCCGGTATGCTACGTACGGCTTTCCGAGCCCGGCCCTTACACCATATTCTGTAATGGTACAATACAACCTGTAGTTTTCACGTCTGAAGCACTACAGCCCAGAATTGTATACGGAGGGTGGCCATAGGGCTACTAGCTTCAATGAGAGGCAGCGGATTAACTTAGATTCCGAGTTGTAGGACTAGTGCATGGTAGACTTACGAGCTCAAGGCTACTATCTGCAGAAGAACCGTATACCAGGATTCGGCTGCACTTTTATCTCGCAACGAGCTGCCCACGACTGGTGGAGGAAAATGTTCCCCGAGGTATACTGTACGAGGGCATCCTAACAACGGAATAAGTACGGGCAGTCTTGATGCGCAGCGTGGGCGGATTGTCTGGATGGAGTTCGCCCGTTGGAGCCTGAAGCCGGGGGCAGAAAAGCCGGCGATGGCAAACGCCGGGAGACACTTCGACTCGAGTACAAAACCACTAAAAGCGCGTTGGCAAGGTGGTGTTGCAGTACTCGGCACGATAGTGTTTTGCGAGGGACGTACTCATCGATATGCGTGCGACTCCAAACTGATGATCAGGTCTCCTCAGTCATCGCCGTATTGCTGGCTACGATGAGAGTGATAACTGCAGCAGCAAATTTAGAGCTATTTTCACGGAGGCCTTTGCCCAAAGAAATATGAGCACCGCGTGTAAAACTGCCCCATCTCCGCACATTATGTAGCTGGCTACAAAGTACTTGGCCAAGGTGACACGACTTGTGTCTAACATGACTCAAAATGTGACTGGTAGTGGCAGGAAGAGCCCTGGCAATGTCCCTGTTCGGTGTCCGCGGGACCATTATGAACCGAACTACGTAGTCTTCGTGCTAGCAAACTACGGCACAGGTATTCTGTTTTCTTCGTGGTTTCCACAAATAACGGCCGACAACTGGCTGCTGGAGTACCACGTACTGTTGGAGACAAAAGGGTCATGATAGTGATGGTGTTGGAGGTGTAGGCAGACGGGTGGGTGGTGTGCCCGTCGACAGTGCGATATGGAGGTATAGAACTTGCAGTGTTTACAGACCGGATTTGCGCAAGAGGGAGAGACGTTGATCCGCTTTCATAGCATGCTGCTGTACGAAGACTCGCATTAGGTGGCGCTGGATCAGAAGAAGGACTATGGAGCTGGAGGTTTACACGTTAAGAAGGAGCAGTTCAATAAAGTGGCTGTCCTTGTGAAAGGTCGGGCAGAGTCGTGAGGAAACCCGAGGTGTGAGGTCTACATTTCTGCGGCATCGCTTTGTATGGCTGGGGTCGTTCAAGACGTTTGGTATGTGCTTGGAGATGTAGAAAAGCAAGATGGCCATTTGTTTGTAGCACGAGACGCGAATGTTAATTCTTCGAGAGCTCACATGGACTCGGCGCAAACATCTCCACACCCGCTCAACATCGTGAAAACTCCTGCGGTGCATATGGATTTCAAAGTTGAGAAGCAGGTCGGAAAATGAGGGGCTAACTTCGGGGCGTAGGTAGGCAGTAGGATTCTACGAAACAAATCCTGGTCTAAAAGTCTCGCGCACTACATGCGAGTGTGCGATTCGCTCTTCCAAAAGGGCGTGACGCAAACGCGGCAAGGGAGACTTTCAGCTCGTCTGCAAGAATGATCTCCGAGAACAGTTGGCAGTTCTGTGCGGGCTATAATATAGACACGGTACTTTCAAAAGTAATGCAGGTTTATACTCTGGATGTACCACGGATGGTAAGGGTCGAGAATAGCTCACACGTGGATACGGAAGCGGACGGGTGCTCTTTTCGTGAGTTTCATCTCATACATCCATCTCCGTATGAATCTGATAATTACCGTGACGTGACACCTTTGACCGGCGACCCCCTTCGGCGACCGTAATTTCGGTACCCTCCAAATCCTCCTTTGCGTGGCTCCTTCCAGGTCATTCGAGTGCGGGCGTTGAAACTTCTCAGATTTCAAATATTTGTATTTGTTGTCGGCGTATACGTGAACATGAAAAAACAGAAGTGGCAGTGTGACGTTCTGTTTTTACCGCAAAGTTGGAGAGAGTGACGCCGTCGGTTTTGGATTCCATACTTTCACCACCTCTCGATCGATATTCTTCCTCCTGTTGAGCAGCCCGTCATCGATGACTCCGTCGGAGAGAAATGAGGGGAACGCTTCTCTGGTCCCGCGAATTTGCGAACATCTCGGCAGTTAAAGAGACAAGAACAGCGACGTACCGGGTGATGCTAGCGCTATAGTCGTAGCTGAAAGCCTATTCGGTACAATGCAGCCGCACGCGGCAGCCAGGTTGACGCTTACTATGTTGGTCTAGAGAATGCCAGTAGTCTTCGGCTTCTGCCTAGCGTGTGACCAAAACGAGTGTGCTAACTTTACGCCAACCTACCGTGCTGCTGTACCACTACAAGTTCCATCACGTGGAGTGTCTAATCAGGTGCTTGTTTGGGGCCCTTGTGCGTCTTCCAGCTGAGTCTGAATCACGGCCGGCATCCTTGTACGGACAAGATGTGTACATGCAATGCACACTGACGCGGCTGCCATGGCCTCCCCTGAGCGGTCGCGCATTCTCCACAGTCAGGGAAGTCTGTTTGTATGATCCTGCTTGCACCTGGTGCAATGATGGAGGGATCGTCACGCTTTCCACCTCCGGCCATGTGCTCCCACACAATGAGAAGAACTCCATTGTCGCTCGTCTACAACTGCTCTAGAGTGACCGTATTGAAAAGCTTCACACGATGCTTGACAAGCAGACGGACAAGGTGAGCGCTTGGAAGCAGGAGATTGCTGGTCTGCACAAGAAGGGTCTCATCTGCAACAAGAAGATATGGTAAACGTGTGAAGAGCGTCTTGGGGTGCACGTCAGCATTGAGGCAATGCATTCAGAGTTCATACTATCACAGGCCGAGCCGGTGGATATCGACCACGATGAAGATGGTCTACGCGTGGGTTACGCGATTGGTGCGGACGCTGGGCGTGCCAAAATGCCTTATGGAACCAGATGTAGTGGGGATCGCAAGCTTATAACACAAGTAGGGGCAGCAAGTATTGGTGTCGTGAAGGGCCATCAAGAATTAAATTCTGTGATACTGACACTGCCGAACGGGTAAGCTCGATTCGACCAGTTTTGTTCTAATCCGAACCTTGGGGGCTCGTCGTCAGCCGTGTTTGGCGGTAGATTTTTGCATGTATAGCCTAGAATTTTCCCTGCCGATTCCGTCACTAGCACTTTCAAGTGCTGGGAGTACTGTACAATACGGTACTGCGCGGGGGTCACGGTTTTATTCCGGCTCACTCGTGCTAAGCTTGAGTCCTACAACTGATGATGCTTGTGGCTGCAATCTGAACTGCACTGCGAGTGCGAGTAGTCCGTTTCGACGGGCTATCCTCTACTTCTGAGGATGACGTAGACATGTCCCCACGGCATAACCGTGCGGAGGAGAACCGCTAGCGACAGGCCGATCGTGCGCCTGAGGAATCTGTTGTTTGTATTGCGGAAAGCCATATTCGTGTCGAAGAACTGGCAGGCGGAGCATTTCTCGTCGGGATTTCAAGGGCAGGGCAGCCTCAGTAGCTCAGAGAGAGATGCGAGGAATCCGGAATCGTAACCATGGAAACTCAGCAATTGTGAGGATCTAGCATATTGTCATTACTCCGTGCCAAGCAACATATGCGATATTGACAAGAGGAGCATACTAGTCTTAAACTTGCTCAGGAGACTTTGGCATTACAAGTCCGGCGGGCACCGTATCCAAGTAGACGTGATTCTCGCGTTCGCGTCTACCATGCGACTTACACACCTGGAAATCTGACTGACAACAGTTGGATCTTGTCTGCTGTTTGCTGAAGGCCATCAGCATGGATGCCAGCTTACTTACAGCGTGACTACTTTCGAATACCTTCTGCTGGCAACGGCGCAGGTAATACGCACCAAGTGTAGCGTGTTATGCCCCACAGCGACGCAAGGTATACATTTGTACGGTTCTGTGCGCCTCGAGGCGTCTTAAGTGTCAGGTGATGAGCGAACGGAAGGTTTGTGTACGGAGGGTGGTTCGGGACTCCTAGCAGATACCCGTCGAGTAATCAGAAACGTATTGAAGGTTACCACCCAGAATAAGTATTGTTGGTCGGTTGGAAGGGCATGATTCTCGGACAGCATCTCGGGTGTGCGTGGGAGTGCTCTCAACTCTCGCATTGCTAGCGCAAAATCACGCGACGGACTTTCTGAACTTTGCCCTGGCGCGTTTGGTCTGTCGTGGATGTCGGGCACCACTCCCATTCCCTCTCCTGCGCTTCCTTTGGAGCGAGGGCCGAGTAGGTCTCGATGCATGAACGAAAGGGCGAGGTAGCAACCCCCCTCATATATTGGTAGCTCACTAAAGAAGTTGTAGTTCTGTAGTGTTTAGCTGCAGTGCAAAATTTACTGCTCACCAGTTGGAGAGATGGGGTTCGGGTGGAAACGGCCGTCCATTGAGGACTCTGTCGAACCTGTTCCCGTAGAAATGTTGGTAGTTCTAGTGGAGCTGAGGGGTGAAACGGGTGCTCTCCTATTTTGCCTGCATCACGTCAACTGTCGCGATGATAGTGGTGGCCTTGCGCAGAGAAGACCAGGAGGAACCAGGAGCTTGATGGCCTCATCATTGCAATGCTAGGATGAGGTCGTCACCTCCTCTACGATTTACATCCTCATCGGCAGAGTATCGCAGGTTCACTCATTTCAGTGTGTCATCAACAGCGTTGACTCGTGGCACACAATCTGTACAGCGGACGGTGGCATCGTACGTAGGTTGAAGTGAGTGGAGTTCCCACATATAGAAGAAAGGAAGATCAAAAGCCACTCATATAGTTCCCATGCGTTCTCCGTCGTCAGTAGCCAGGCGCATGAATCTGGATCTCCGCTGTTTCGCCGGGCCTAAGCTGTTGTTTGCGAAACGCGCGGACCGACATTGTGCCGCATTGGGCTGGGTCGAGTGAAATCAAGGTAGATGCCCAACTAACTGAAGGAAGGATTGAAGCCAATGACAACAGACACACTTTTAACAGTGGTGATCTAGAGAGGTTCAGATGTGTGAGCCGAACGTCCTCGATGAACCTCCAGGCCGAAGGGAACCGGCAGTACTGTGGGGCCCTTGTTACTGCACTGTATATGAGGGTCGATACATATGTGAGAAGCTTCTCTGCGTCGTGGATGAACCGTCTTCGCAGTGATAGGGCCTTCCTCGATTCCAAGCAGCGGCATGGCGAGGGTTTTCCAGCGCGTAAGTTTACGGTGGCACGTTCTGACGCCCTCCGAGACAAATCGCACCTGAAGCCCGTTGTCGAGATTTTTTATGCGGAGCTGTCGTGCTACACGACTGTGAGACCGAGACGATTTGAGTTCAGGGTGCAGCAAGATGTTTCGAGTGCTGGTTTCGGCTGTAGTTCTTGTCCATGGCTGTTATTCTTTTCTTGGAAGTGCACAGCTGGTCTTGCCAGATTGTATTATGAGGGCGTTTATGAACACCCGCATCTAGATATTGTCTGCTTTCGAAACCGCGGCTGCCATCTACGAGGTGAGCGAGGAGATGAATCTCGAGAATGTTGAGCCTGCTCGCGGATTATTCCCAAGAATATGGAGTACGGAGATTTCAAACTGACGGACACGCTCCCCGAGGCTCTGCATGTCTACGGAGCTCTACTGTTCGACTAGTCTCTCTCTAGAGCTGAAGTTTTTCATTGTCTGAGTATTGGACGCAAATGAACGTCAGGAGCGCGGTGTTTGCTTCACGACAGGAATGGTTCATAATTCCTGCGTAAATGGAAAAGTCCGTGGCGATGGACTAGCAGGCCTTGTATACCAGTATGACGCGGACTCCTTCATTTGCGTAGAATCCGCTTCGACGACTGCCCTTATCAGACATGTAAAAGTTCACGTGAAAGCCGGAAACGTACAAATAGGTGTGAAGGGCAAACAGATCTCCGTAAACTCCGTGAATAAGAGCGGCGAGGATGGTTCCTAAATGCTTCCAGCTGTTGGTTGCGGAATCCTGCACTACTGAATGGGTACGGGAGTCAATCGTGAGAGATATGTGGATCTTAACTAGCTTGGATATACAGAGGTGGAAGTGGTGCCGCGGTTCAAAACTGAAAGTGGAGTGCATGTGGAGACGATGATTGAACGGAGAAAGGGGGCATTTTCCCAAAATGGATAGCATCAATTTCGGCCAAGAGGTGGCGATGGTTCTCAACCCCTACCCGAGGGTAACTTGTGCCTGACCTTGCATGCGCACGAATGCATTTGCAGCGGCGTCGACCTCGAGGTCAGCCACTTTTCTGGAGAGGTTGACGGTTGGCCAATGGGTGCGCGGCGGAAACGAGGAGATTGAAAGAAAGAAACCAAAGCCTGCGGCCCAATATCGGTAATATTGACTGGCTTTTGCGCGTTGCCGACTGCTTGTAGTGTCCGCCGCCTTGCACATCCCGCAACAGTGACTGGTGAGTAGTCAATGACGATTCCCGTTGCGATGGGAGGCATCTAAGCATGGACAGTGTACAAGAGCTTTTCCATACGGATGGGATACTTGAGAGGTCAGGGCGAAGTGTAGGTTGGGGGTCTTAGTCTCTGCTGCGCAACTAGTCGAAAACGATGGAATGACGACAAGTTTTCTATTATTCATGACTGAGGAGAGTGGGACAGGAAGAAGAGCATTGTCGGTGTGCAGCAATATATTCTGCAGCCTCCAAGGAAGGTGGCAATGAATTTGAAGAGAATGAAATCCATTCAGTTCGCAAGGACACCACTACTCTCAAGTGCAGTCACGTATGAATCCATGTAAACCGGTGTATAACCTGCATGCGAGTGGGTTCCAAGCATCCGGGCGTCTCAACTGACATCATCGAGCTAGCGACCCATAGATGCCGGCTTGAGGTTTTTACGACGTTGGCCGTGCAAGTCTGGCTGGCGAGGGTGCGTGAAAAAACACATTCCACTTTGAGGGTTCAAAATACACGTCCGGACGTAATCAGAGTGTGCATGAGCTTGCGTTATTGCTATCGTAGCGTGTGAACGGTTTACGTCAAGTAGGTGGTTCCACAAAATTTACCCCTGCGGTCGAACACTCTAGTTGTGGAGCACCCTTGGTACTCAAGCTTTATCTTCCTGATAGCAAGAGCTGGGGAGCGAAGCGCTATTCCGAACCGAATAGGATCTCCGATGCGCGCGCTTGAATATTCATGGCGTCTCTGGATAGAGATGATCTCGTTGATAGTACACAGATGGACAGCCCTGTCCGCTGCGTACAGAGAAACTGCACAAGATCGTATGAAGAGGCCGGCTTTACTTGTGGACGCTTTTGCACGACAGTAAAACGGAAATGGCAGTACGGAAAGTAGAGCTGCCGGAGAGGAACCTGGGATGAACTCGTTCTTGTAGTAGGCAGCAGGCTCTAGGGTGGGTGAGCCTTACGGAGAAGTTGCAAGGAGATCGGCCTCTTGCTGTGTTCGGTACTTACACTATTGCTTATCATTAGAAGGGGCCAAGTGTAGAGAGACGAGTAGATCCACGGCCGAAACTCGCAGCACATATCGAATAAAGACGAACAGGGCCGTAAAGAGAAGAATTGGCGGGGGGAGTGGTACGACGGAGAACCATGGCAACTGTCACTGGTGAGCATGTCGTCTTCTACTTACTGAATACAAGAAAGGGGGTTCGTTTATGACGACTATCGCGTGCCCGAAACTGAGTACGGCTCTAACGCATTCAAGATTACTAACAGTGAATGACGAGCCTGCCCTTCGATACACCAGTATAATATTGGCTCTTTGGACTAAAGAGTCTCATGGAATCGCTGCCTTCTACTACAGGCAGAGGCCGGAATTGCGACCTACTGATACTGTGACACCCCTTACTAACATTTATTCGAGGCTTTGTATAGTGTACGGTAATCTCAAGGCATTGGGGCGAGACAATAGAACACGGAAATTTATGGGATGCCATAGTCGAACCACAGAGACGCATGACACTACCTCCCTCGATCTGCGCGGGTATGCTGACTTCACCCAAACTTAGAAAGCAACCGGCTCATACATTTATCACACCACGGTGTGCGAGAGTCAGAACCGCAAATTTGATTTATTTACCGTCCGTGGCTGACAAGTTTTATTGGGAGATATCGGCAGGTTGAAGCGTGCCAGGAGATAGAGGACGGGATGTAAAGTCTGAAGTTTGGATCTTTGGAGCTGGAGAGGGTGACGAAATCGGGGCTATCGTGAGGTGTAGTGGTGCAAACTGAAGAAGGGACGAGGCGGGACACTTAGTTGCATCAACCACTGCTGTTAGATGAGAGGCGGAATATGATTTAGGTGATGTGGGCCGTTTGGGCGGAAAGAAGGGGTGCCCCACTCGGAGAGATCGTATTATGGAACGATGCCGTACAAACACTCTACAAATACTGCAAATCTGGCAGTATGGAACCGTAGTAGAGCTGGGCTTGATTTCCACGAAAAGAAGCTCAATGTACAGTTTTACTGCGGAAGGAACTAAAAGCGATTCAGTTGTGGGGCAGAGAAAACACGAACGGATTTTCACACGTTTGGCAGTACATCACGGCGTAGATATTCACCGCAGACTTCGACAGGCTGTAGTAATTGAGTAGGTTTCACAGGAGAAGACTTTTGAAGACGACAGTGCTATTAATAGCTTAACTGGATAGAGGCATGGACTTTGTGGAAGTCCAAGTGTAGTGCAACTGCATCTAGACGGCCACAGGCTGGAATCACAAGTGTCGTAATACCAAACCAAACTATCTACCTGATAGAATTGCAGATCTGGCAATAACAAACCTGTAACTGCAAGATGAGTAGTGCTACTATCATTCGAGCGCGTACTGCCCCCGTTGGAAATCTCCATCCATTTTCAGAAATGTACACGTACTTTTCTCTGCCCATGAGTAAAGAGCGTGCAGCTTCCGTCCTGAGCTGCACTCACGTTTCCATGAGTATTTGGTACGTGTTCCGAGAGTGATTCCTCAATGGCCATGATGTCGAAGTTTAGTCCGGCGGTTGGATGACGATGGGAATAGTGTGCAGCTGGGTGGGCATTACGTGAAATGCGTAGTGTCTGGGTTTTATACAGACAAAAACCAAGCCCAATGAGTACACAGTAATCCCACCTCCTTGCATTCATGCTATGCGGGAGGCAGAAGAGTACCTTCAATTCAGAATTATTAATTTAGAGCCTTTTCCACGACAATGCAGTTGCCTGAAAGCATAGATAGCTACTGACCTCGGTGACATGCATGTCCAGAATACTGACGAGTATGTCCGAAAAAAACTCTACGGGCGTCCTTGCCTCTTCACATTCTGGTCAGACGTCGCGCCGGAAGACTACGTCTGTGTTTCTGGAAACGGAGGAGGATGTCCACAGAGTGCAGGATGAGGTCTAGTAACATCTGTGGTTTACTACACGTTTCTTACTTCCAGGTCTACACTTACCGGACTCGGACTTCCACCAGGTCGGCGCGTGAGTTTAGTATTACCAGACTTGGACTTCCACCAAGTGGAAGTGCGGGGCCGGTATCGCTAGACTCGGAATTCCACTAAGTGGACATCCAGGTCCAGTACTACTAGACTCGGACTTACACCAAGTGGATGTCAAGGTCTAATAATGCTGGACTTCGAACCGCACTTTTCCAGGTTCTTGTTCTAGTCATACCAGCTGATATAGTACTGCCTGTTGAAGTCTGGGATGCTTTTATACCGGACAGAGTAATGGAACGAGTGAAACTCCAGCCCCCGATTCGCGGCACTACAACTTCACTTTTCGCAATCCCGACTGGAGTACCGCTGCGCGTGGCACGTAGTAAAACTAACCGAACATTCACCGCGTGTGGTCAAGTTCCGGTCCAGTTCTATCATTCTGCAGTACTGCTGCTGTAATAGTCTGTGTAGAGTATTTGGACGGACCTACCTTTTCACCATCATGCCCCACCATTAGCCCTACTCCTTCGCTCCCTCCTCGTCCAGCGACCCATATTCTCTGAATTGCATTACACACCACACGCATCGCTACTCTTCAACGACGCCTCCCATCCCGTCCACGATCCCTTCCAGTTTGTACACCACACTCCACCATCAGCACTACCTCACCTTCTCGACCTCTAGCAGCCCGTCCTCCTCGCATCGAATCGCACTCTACCTCAAACAGCCCGCATTTCCCACATCACGTCGCGAGCCACACGTGTCGCCACTCTTCGACGACGCCACCAAGCGCGCCCAACTTTCGTTGCAGTTTACACACCACGCCTGACCATCACCCAGATCCCCTCACCCTCTTTGCCTCCAACAGTCCCCACTTCCCGCACCGCAATGCACACCACACGCCTCGCCACTCTTCCACGAAGCTACCAAGCGCGCTCACCTTTCCTTCCGGTTTGTACACCACACTCCACCATCACTCCCATTCCCTTACCCCCTCCATCCCCAACAGAACAAACTCCCCGCATCGCATCCCAAACCGCATGTGTCTCCACTCTCGAACGACATTATCGTGGTTTGGTTTAAGAGTGGTGCGAGACACGGATCCAAGTGAAGGTTGAGTTGGTCGCGATATGCATCCCGCCGAACCGCTGTTTGGATCCGGTACTCGCACGTGACAGAAGATGATGTACATCCGGCCTAGGCCCTTCGCGCCCGTGCGAATACTATTTGGAATACGCGCTGCTTACCTGTGCACGCCGTCGCATGACATGGAAAAATCGTCGCGCAGTAATTTCTGTTGACGGCAGAGTACCTTTGCAGATTTCACGACTTGGCGTCCCGCGTCGCTGCGCTCTAAATTGGGCCTGAGGCAGGTTCCGGCGTTGCCCAGTTTCGCCGCCTCGCTTTGGAATTATCCTAGACCGTACGAAATTTTGAATATCTTTCGATTAGGGATATTGCGGCATCACTGCTTTTCGATCCCCACCGCCCGTCCTAGCAGCTGTCAGCAAGTGCATGATGTTCTCTTAGCGACACTGCCAATGGCGTGCCTCTCTGTCAAATAGCAGGCCCCGTCTTTCATCTTGACCACTCCCGCGTCCACGAGACCTGTACTAGGTGCCATGAACGCGGGAGTGTTCGCAAGCAGACATACCGACGCGGACGCCCTTTCCAGAAACGAGCAACAGTTTCGCTTCCGAACACACCGTCCGGCCGACCTCGTCCCAAATTCTGCGCAACGCTCACCCGCCTTGGAACCCCCTGTCCACCACTATAGAAACGTTCTCTCTGAAATGGCTCCGGCCCCTCTGCTTCCTTTGCTCCCATTCCTCTGTCACCCTGGTGCGGGACCGACCACAAATAAGGTCGACCTCCTTTTAGAATCTAACGAACTTTCTCTTGACAAAAGAGAGAAGACTGCCGGCACGCAAGCGCCCGACGAGATCACCTCTATCCCGAGGGATCTCCGCTTATCTCTTGCGCACTTTGGAGACCGCATTCACTCCCCACAAGAATGTCGCTCCCTCAAGATTCCTGCAGTCGAGAAGGATCTTCACCATCAGGCCTTCTCCGCAACTTGTATGTTGGGCCACAGCAGCACATCCTGCAGGACTGCCTACTTTCCGGACCCTGTCTAGATCCTGCGAAAGGAAGTAGCGTAGAACAACACAGACTTTTGTTTTTTCCGCCCTTGTGGTGACCACACGCAGAGCGACACGAATTTCTTCGCCCCTCCCCTGCAGACTGACGTACACCGACGAGTTTTTCAAGACGTCAAGGAAGAATTCAAGGGTAGAGAGCTCGAGGGTGTCACTTGGGACACCGGATTGTTAAGGACCCCCCTGTTTGTAGGCTCCATACATATCTATACCGATCAATCCACAACCACGCTCAAGAACGGCGCTCTTGTTCCGAGTCCCGTACATCTCACTCTTCCAGACTTTACTGCCACTTTTCGCTCACGTTGCATAGTGTTCCCGCATACAGGCGCTGGCTGCTTTCCCCTCCAGCTTTCCACCTCCGCGGATGACAAAGATTTTGACGGCCTTCTACCTTCTTCGAGTACTTGCGCAGCAGACACGAAAAACCACATACTGCACTCCACGCCCCACTCTCTGCCTTCAACTTGATATGAAAAACCTCTCGTCGGCTTCACGTCGTCGCTCAGATGCCTACCATCGTCTCTAGCAATGTCACCCAATCCTCACCAGCTACTGTTGCGACATACCCGAGGCAAAGCACACCATCGGCACTCGATCGGGCAGGATATCCAGCCAACCCTGCCACCGTTACGAAATGCCTTCAAATCTCCTCACTTGGCTCACCTCAGTCCTGCGCCGCACCACGCGGCGCACCATCCATCTTCGCAGAAAAGTGCTCGCCCTCGAGGCCTATGCCGCTCCTCATGCATTGCGGGGCAAGCCGGCTCCCACATGAGCTGCCACCACAGAGGCGCAAGAGACCCTCGCCACCTCTTGCCTGTCGAAGCTGCCATCGTTTCCGGAATCATGCTCCCTCCTTCCGTCCAATTCTCGTCTCGAAATGCACTGCATTTTCGGTTCCGAACGTCTGCACAACTTCCACCTCGGAATCTTCGTTCTTCTCAATACTTGCTCATCTCTTAGGCTCAACTCGCCTGTCATATTTGCAGGGCAAGCTTCTGCCGGCAACAATCGGAAGCACCTTACGATCATCCGCACTGCCTTTATTCGTGGAGTGAACACAGTTCTGGCTGCCATTCAAAGCGACCTCTCCGGTCACGGCCTACACGTCGACTTCTCCGCCTTTGGAAAAGGCAGACGCCTGGACGGACTCTTCACAAGTGAAAGAGTCCGCGGTATGCTGGAGTCCAAACACCATAAGTTCGCCGATATGGTCTTTCCACTTATCGCAGGAATCATAGACCGTTGCTGTGATTACGCTGACTCCGCGCCCCACGCATTTATTTGCGCTCAGTACT
>JAUKWC010092710.1:0-27349 GCA_032356245.1 Endocladia muricata
GTCTTACCATGATCAACGTGACCCATAGTCCCCACATTCACATGAGGCTTATTCCGTTCAAAAGTTTCCTTAGCCATGGTGTTCCTTTCATTGGTCGCCACTTGGCGTCTGAGAGCCTGTGCATTTCTAGCGGCTGAATTGGGTTTACGGTTGAACCGTGTAGCGACGGTGGGATTCGAACCCACGACCTCTCGATTATGAGTCGAGCACTCTCACCAACTGAGCTACGTCGCCATAGATGACTTCAACATCATAGAAGTCAAAACTAGACGTTCAGACGAATACGGTTGCGACATTAGTTATGTAATGCCGCAACAGGTACGCCCGACGGCTCCCAATGCTAGCGTTCTGCGGTCTCTACCACGCTCGATTTGCGAGAGCAGCTCCAACTATCAATACTAGCCCCGGAGTTATTATGGGGTTGTCCGGCCGCTGCCCAAGACCCAAGCGGCTATCGTAGGGGGACACGCCTATCAACATTGTCTTAAGAGTGGACTACGCAGCTAAAAGATTGCGGCGTCTAGATCTTAAACAGGCTCGGTGAGAGCCTACAACATTGGGGACTCGTCGAAAAGGTGCAGAAGGTCTTCCCAGACCGGCATCTTTTGAGGGCTCGTGGCAGCCCAGGAGGGCCGAGCAAGACCAAACTCCGCAGCGAAATAGTCGGCGAGATCATTGCCGTAGATGATCGAGTCGGTGGCCTGCCAGATCGACAACACTGCTCTGCGACCCTCCGATGGTTCGCTGCTCAAAAACCGGTGACCGTAAATTGGGATGAGGGGCGGGGCTTCAGAGAGAACGTCGAGCGCAGCGGATACGGCATCATCATTTTCTTTAGGTCGCTCACCAAATAAGGGGTGCCAGTAGGCGTTGTTCGAGATGTCAAACTCGAACGTATCTTGCACCCACCTCCTGCCCTCAGCGAGAACAGCTTTGATACCCTCCGGCCACGTAGGCCATCTCGGTCCCAGGGGCACGCCGACCCGAAGAAACAGCAGAAGCTCGGCAGGTACTGCAAAACCGAGCTCGTCACGGTCGACAAATGACTCCAGCTCGGCTTCGCTCAAACCGTTGGTGAATTCGACGCCGCAAGCCTTCAGTCCGGCAACAGTCGACTCGGCCCAAACTTCGTCGAATCCTGAGTTCATGAGAGCAAAAGGTAGCAGCCCATCAAAAGTTTGCGGCCTCCTGCCAACGGTCGAGCAGCGTTTGATCGCCGAACACCTCGAGATCATCCGGCGAGACGCGCCCCCACAGCATTAGCAGCAAATCTGAAGCCTTACCCTTGGCTGCAACATCGGCCTTGTCATGAAGATGCGCCCAGTCCAGCTGATCTTCTTTATAGGTTAAGAACCATTCGCCGTCGTCGGTGTCGGTTGCGTGCAGGTGGACGGTTTCACCGCTGCCGCCCAGTTGCTCAAAGTCCAGTCGGCCGGGTACCAAAACTTCCAGAAGTTCGTCGATACCGTCCAGGGCAATGCGGGTGCCCATAGGTTTGGGTTCGGTCCACGCCGATTCGGCGTCCCACCGATGCACCGAAATTTCGTGGCTCAGGCGGCGAAGCAACCAACTAGCCGTTTGCGGCCCCGCCCATGTTGGGCATGTACGCTGCGGGTCGACGTCCAGCAGCGATTGATGCGCCATGGTAACCGACTCTCGCAGCCAAGGTAGAATATCGTCGCCGGACGGGGGTTCCGCCACGTCAGAGCGCTGCGGTGGTTCGTCCGGCTCGGCGTGTAGACACAGCGACCCGAAGCGCAGAACCTGGGATGCGTGAACCAGCACTGAACGCACCGTCCAGTCGTCCAGATGGGTTATAGGTAAATCGAGCTGCGCCGGCTCAATCTCGACCATGAGAGCTGTCTCTCGCTCGAAGTTCTTGAGATGATCGGTGCTGGTAATTGGGCGGTCACCCATCGAATAAAGTCCGACCGCTCGGGATGTGTGTCATTCTAAAACTCCGGATCTAGGCGCTTAGCCAAATTCTGCGCCGGCTACTTTTGTCGGCTGCGGCGATCGTTTGCCTACTTTGACTAGTGAGCCTGCGTCAGCCAAAATGTAGCCTAGCCCAAAGTAGGTACCAGGTACGACCGGACGAGACCCGCCGCTACATTCGGACTGTGGGGAGCCGCTGATCGGTGCGTGGCCAACTAAGGCGTCAGATAATCGATCATTGCCTCAAGTGCATCCTTGGTAGCGGCGGCAGGGTCGGCCCGAAGCGCCGTGCGGAACGGCGCTAACACCAACGTGGGGTCGTCGCGCTCTCGTATTCTGCCGGGTCGGTCGCCCGGTGAAGTCCTACCCAGTTTCATGCAAAGTTGAACTAGTTCGGGGCACACCGTGGCGGAGCGGGGCCTCATTAGCCGAGCGATAGCAATGTTGGTGGCGCTCGGCAAGGACTCTTCTGTCTCGCTCAGCTGGCGTTGTTCATAGAGGCTAGATAAAGCGTCCCACACGATCGGATACGCTGCGTTGCGAATTGATGGAACAAAGTCGAGGGTCCTGTTCGTCAGGTGCGGGGCGACCCTATCAAAGTCCATCTGAGCCATCTGTTGAATCACCGCCTCGCGCACCCACCCCGACGGGTGCGCACTCAGGACCGAAAGAACCTGGAAGGCTTCGACGGCTGCGATTTCAGCGACCCCGTCCGGCCGAAAAGACTGCCAATGTTCAAACTCGCCCTCGACCCGACGAACCGCTTTGTCAATATTGGCAGGAAACGAGTGCACCAGCCGCTCGTCGGTCTTTGAGCGGACTGTTTCCTCCCAACGTTCCGCAGCTCGAGCAGGGTCGACTAGGGCGGCGTTAGCCCGAACGACAAAGCCCTCTGCTCTTTCAATCGCTTTCACACATACGCCCTTCAGTTGGGCGCCGATTCTACCAGCGACCTGCAAATATCGGGAGTGCCGCTGACCAGATGGCGCCTAGAGTCCCTCCTTTATGCAGCGCAGGACGGTTAGACTCGCCGGCCGTCCTGGCTCAGCGGGCGGCCGCGTGAGCACATGCTCACACATCGTTGTACCTGCTAACCCACGGTCATTGGGTTTGGGGCGACTTGCTCGACTCAAACAACTCGCCGTGGCTAGCCGAGCTAGGCTTCCACGACTTCGCCGGTGGAACGGTAGTACATCTCGTCGGCGCTGTTGTCGCCCTCGTTGGCATCTATTTAGTGGGTCCGAGAGTGGGACGTTTCAACCCCGACGGCTCGCCAAACGAAATGAAGGGCAGCAATGTGCCTCTTGCCTTTCTTGGAGCCGTTATCCTTTGGTTCGGTTGGTGGGGCTTCAACGGCGGTAGCTTCCTCGCATTTGACGGACGTGTCGTCGACGCAATTTTGGTGACGAACCTTAGCGCCGTTGCGGGCCTGTTTGGCGCTGGTCTGACGGCGTACCTTTTCCAAAAGAAGTATGCGCTAAATATGAAGTTGGTCGGCGGTGCTATAGGCGGCCTCGTCGCGATAACACCCGGCGCCGACGTAGTGACCCCTCTCGGCGCAGTGGCCATAGGCCTTCTGGCCGGAATAGCGTACAGCTTCACCAACGACATGTTGCTCAGACTTGGCGTAGACGATGCCCTGGGAGTCATCCCCGCCCACGGATTTGGAGCCATCGTGGGTACGTTGTCGCTCGCTCTGTTTGCGGCCGACGGGTCCTTCGAGCGAGGCAGGCTAGAACAATTGGGAATTCAAACCGTCGGGTTGCTGGTTTGCATCGTCTGGGCGGCGGGCATGTCCCTTGTCATCTACGGGATTACACAAGTCTTTATCGGCCTGCGGGTGTCACCGCGAGCCGAGGTGGTCGGCTTCATGTCTGAGACCCAAGTCTGGCCGTACCGCACCTCTCAAACCAAATCAAACTCCAACCTCAAACCAGCATCAGCTTCAGTTCCTACCACGACGGCGGCCGCTCTCAGAACTACGCAGACGCATTCTCCCGTAATGCCTCCTGCACAACGGGGCCAGCAGTGAGTGAACAAATATCGTCGATTTTGATCCGCAAACTCGGCGGCTGGAAACTCGTTTCAGTCGACCAATGGGTCAATTTTAAATCGGGCTGGCGAAACGAACTGATCGCCGCACACAACGTCCAATTTTTTTCTGGCGACCTTGCCGTCGACGCTACAGAAGCACAGGTAGAGCTCGGTTTAGCCGAGCCCCCCGTTGGGGAGTCAGGCTTAGGAGGCGCCCAACCACAGATCTACCACTGGGAGCGGCGGGAACACGGCGTTCAAGAACTTCCAATGCGCGCCACGATCAACGCGATGTACAGTCGCTCTTTAAACAATGGGGTACGTTGGGTGATCGACCGCGACACGTGGGTGTCCGGAACTCGGGAGCTCTCCGAAGTCCGCAACAGGGCTGCTCCGGAGATCTACGATTTGCAATCTTGGCACGGGGCCACAGTCTTGAGTGCAGACTTGATGGCAGACGCGCTTGAAATAGTCGATGACGGCCTTGAAGCAATAAACGGAACCGCCGTCGAGCATTTCCGGAGTAAATTTTTGGAGCCGATTCTCGGAACCGCAGAATGGAAAGTTTCGGCGCTGCGAATCAGAGAATCTTTAAGTTTCAACCCGTACGTAAAATTACTTAACGGTTGAGATCACCTATATGCATAAATTATGCATATGCTTAAAATATGAACATGCGAGTTAAGGGCCACCACTATTCAGTCCTCGTCGGCCTGGCGAAGGGCCCGCTCCACGGCTACGGGTTGATCTCCGAGATTTCCCAAATCACGGGAGGGCAATTAAAACCTCGGGCCGGCTCCATCTACCAGACGCTCGACACCCTCACCGAAGCCGGGCTGGTTGAGATTGCCAGCAGCGAGCTAATAGGTGGTCGTACTCGGAAGTACTACAAACTAACAACCGCTGGCAAACAACGGCTAGAAGTCGAGTCCCACGAACGCATGCGGACAGCAAAAATTGCTATCGATCGGCTGGGTTTGGTATGAGTTCTTTGATGCTGGCCAGACAACTAATACAGCTACTCCCAAAAAGTGACCGAGCTCGACTAGAAGATGAAATCATGAGCATATTGCACGACGCTTCTGACAACGGCCAGGCGACTACAAAATTCGACTTGTGGTCACTGGTTGTGCTTGTGGGAAAGAAGTGGTTTCGGCGCTTGGCTCCGTCAGTACTGCTTGGCTTGCCTCTTGCCCTGTACATCTTCGTTCCCGTCGGCGTCGCTTACGAACTTGTCAGACCCTCAACAGATGGACTGCCACCGTTCGAGCTTGCGCCGCTTTGCCTCCTAGCCGGCGTCCGAGCGGTCCATCTGCTCAGGCGGCATTCTTTCTTGCGTCCCTGCTTACTCGGCCTCTTGGTCGCTGCCGGCCTTGTCCTCGGCGAAACGTTTCTCGAACTCCCCGGGGGACAATCGGCGACAACGGCCGAGACATTACTGTTTGGGTTGTCGGCCCTATCGCCACTACTGTTCCTGGTGGTAGATGGGATCATGTCGTCGGCGCGCTGGCGCAGCCCCGAAACGACAACGCAACCCGCCCACTAACGCTTGGCACCCCTCACGCTTGGCACCCCCTCAGGCTTTACACCCCTCAGGCTTCGCGCCCTCTGGGCACGTAAGCGTCACCGGTCAGGCCCTCAACTCGCCAAAAGCGCCTGCCCTGCTTGGCTTATCTCCAGGCGGCGGCCTAGCACCGCCCGCACGGCTGATACCTTGAAGGCGATGTGGTCGTACGAGAGGGTCAACTAATGAATACAACGGGCCACGACGGCGATAAGGACGCTTGGGACAGGTTCCTCGATGAAGATCCACCGGAACCGCCCGACAACAGCCACAACCACAGCCACGAGGGTGGGGTTCACTCGCATCAGCTACCGGGCAGCTGGGACAGCTGGCTACAGCACTCGGTTCTACGGATCATTCTCGGAGGACTGGCCGTCGTTGCCGTCATGTCGGTCGTTGGTATGGCCTTGCTGTGGCCGGACGGCTCGGGCAGAGAAATTGCGACGAAACAGGCAAGCGAAGCTGGTTTAGATTACCTACAAATTGACGCTCGGATCATGTCGGTATCGGACGATCCGTGCGCAGACTTTGAAGGCAACTTGATCTTAACGTGCCGCAACGTTTCGTTTATTCCGGAGTCGGGTCCGGATATCGGAGACGTCGTATCACTGCCACCACATGTCATTGGTCAAGCCGGCTTCATACCTCCCGTCACCGCGGGCGACGATGTCGTTATTACCTATTACGAAAAATCTGGCCTCTACGACTACCTCGACAAGCAGCGCTCGGCCCCTCTTCTCCTGCTGGCGTTCTTCTTCGCCGTTGTGGTAGTGGCATTGGGACGAACTAGGGGCCTGTTTGCGCTCCTCTCCATGGCAGTCACTGTTTTGGTGCTGTTTGTGTTTGTAGCGCCCTCAGTTCTGGACGGCAACGACCCGATCTTGGTAAGTGTTGTCGGAGCTTCGGTAGTGGCGTATTTAAGTTTGTTCCTCACCCACGGCTGGAATCCAACTACGACCGTTGCGTTAGCGGGCACGCTAGCGGCCTTGCTCCTTACCTTGGCCGTAGCGTGGATCTTTTTCGGATGGGCCGACTTTTCGGGCAATTCCGGTGAGTACGGGCTCATCCTGCCGCTGCTGAATGAGGACATCAACATTTCGTCGTTACTACTCGGAGGTGCCATCATCGGAGCTCTTGGAGCCTTAGATGACGTAACGGTGACCCAAGTTGCCACCGTGGCTGAGTTGAAGCGGGCCGACCCATCGATGGGCATGACCAAACTGGTCGCCGCCGGAATTCGGGTCGGCAGAGAACATATTGCGTCAACGGTGAACACACTGTTGTTAGCGTACGCTGGCGCCAGTATGCCCTTGCTGCTGTCGGTCTCGGTGTTGAGCCCGTCGTTCTCCGCAACCGCAAACTCCGAAGAGGTAGCCATAGAAATAGTGCGAACGCTGTGTGGCTCCATCGGCCTAGTGGCGGCGGTGCCGCTGACCACGGTCCTGGCTGCGGTACTCGTCATCCACAGTCCAAAGGCAATGGAGGGACCAAACAGCCTGTCAGGGTGACGAGTAGGTTCGCTAGCACCACCTAAACGAAGTTTCTGCTGAGCCGCTCGATCTCGGCAACTAAACTCAGAGAGACTAATCTACGGAGAGTTAGGCGACGCATACGCAAGTCAGTTTTGTGGGAGCGACTACATTCCACAACCGGCCTGCTCGGTCGCCTAAAGAAACAATCTTGGCTCTTATGTTCTTCAAGCCAGGGTGACGACCAGCGGTACGTCGCTACGTGGCAGCAACCTTTGACCGAACCGACACAACAGTGAATGGAGCGCCCCAGTGCCCCGTACGAACCCTTCAAAACCACCATTGGCCGGGACTGCCCGCTTGCAGAACGTTTTTGACCAGCAGCGCGCCGCTGCTTTCGAGCACCCCTACCCGAGGCACCAACTTCGGATAGATCGCTTAGATCGGATCGCCAAAATGTTGGACGAGTACGAGAACCAATTTGTCGAAACAATCCGCCAAGACTTCGGCAGCCGAAGCAAAGAAGAGACCCTTCTGTCCGACGTTTTGCCGGTGCGGTTGGCGTTAGGGCAGGCCCGCAAGAAGTTGCGTACGTGGATGGAGCCGCGCCGAGTTCGGACCGGCATCATGTTTAAGCCGGGGCGTGGACGCATCTTGCCGCAACCCGTTGGCGTGGTTGGAGTTATTGCTCCCTGGAACTTTCCGCTGCAGTTGTTGTTATCGCCGATGGTCACCGCCATAGCTGCCGGGAATCGCGTTATTGCCAAACCTAGCGAATTGACTCCGCTGTTCGCCGACGCTTTTTGCGAAGCTGTCGAAGCTTACTTTACCGACGACGAGTGTGCGGTTGTAACGGGCGAGGTGGAGGTTAGCCAGCTGCTAACTAGTCTGCCGTTTGATCACATTGTTTTTACTGGCTCCACCTCGGTTGGCCGACTCGTAGCGCAGGCTGCGGCAGCAAATCTTACCCCCGTCACACTCGAACTTGGCGGGAAATCGCCCGCTATTATCGACTCCAGCGCCGACTTGGATACAGCAATTAAACGCGTCGTCAGGGGAAAGCTTGTCAACTCAGGCCAGATCTGCGTCGCCCCCGACTACCTAATCGTGCCAGAAGGCCGAGTCGATGAGACGGCCGAACGGGCCGTTGCGGTAGCACAGGAAATGTATCCAACACTTCTAGACAACCCCGATGTGACAACGATAATCAATAACAAACATTTTGAGCGATTGAACGGACTCGTAACCAACGCTGTAGAACATGGGGCCCAACTTTATTCGGCTCGGGACGAAGGCCAGCCAGTTTCCGACAGAGTCATGCCGCTAACGGTTCTTACCGAGGTAACCAGCGATATGGACGTCATGCAAGACGAAATATTTGGGCCGATATTACCAATCCTGCCAGCCGCATCTCAGGCGGATGCGATCCGTATTGTCCAGTCTCGACCGCGCCCTTTAGCCTTGTATTGGTTTGGTTCCGACGACAAACGTCGCCAGTCTATTCTGAAACATGTACATGCCGGTGGCGTGACAGTAAACGACACTCTCCTACATGTTGTGCAAGACAACCTGCCTTTTGGCGGCGTCGGCGATAGCGGCACAGGCAACTATCACGGCCAGTCCGGGTTCGAGCAGCTGTCACATATGAAGTCGGTGTTTCACCAGTCCCGGCTCACGCTCGGCGACGAAATCTCGCCACCTTACAATTCGCTCACCAAAGGACTCATCGACGTCGCACTGCGGCTCGCCTCGCGCTGACGTCCGACCGTTCGGCGACCATCGGCCTACCCGGGGCCGACTGCCCCCAGGTAAAGTTATCTCCGGGGGCGGGCCACAGCTCGTCTGTAAGCCCGCCGGTCGCCCTATAGTTCGTCGGGCCTCAAAGCACTAGCATAGAGCGCCGTTTGGCCTAGCGAGATTCCAGAGTCCCCTAGAACGAGGTCATCCTCGCTGTTGTCGAGTGCGTAGATGCTGCCACCAATCTGATCGATCGTCGAACTCGTGGCGAACGGGGCAGCGATTCTTCTTACTAGAGAATCGTTGATATAGAGCTCCATCGATGCCCCGTGTTTCCAGTAGTTGTGCACAACAAACCCGAGTTTGAAGGTGGTTTGGTCGGGGTCGAGCTGGTGAACCAGTCGCACGGTTTTCATGGCCGGGTTGGAGCGATTTTTGTCGGAAGGCCCTTTCACTTCCACTATCACTTTCCCCGTATTGTCAATTTCTATAGATAGCCCGTCGCCCCGGTTGTAGATTTCCGGCGTTTCGCCCTGCTGGTAACCGTTAACCGTGGTGTAGAAACTGATGTCGTCCTGATGGGTGTCGAGCCGTGCGTCGAACGGAATCGTCGTGCCCCCATCCGCCACGTTGGTAGGAACTTGCGAAAGCTTTGCCACCTTCAGCCGTTCGGCGAGAAGTTCGCTTTTCAGCCTGTTAAAGAGTGCGGGCTCGGTAAGTCGAAGGTCGTTCGACTCTGAGATATCTTCGCAAACGTTGTACAGCTTGTACGGTTGGGCGTCCACATTGCCGGCTGGGTCGGCTGACTCTCGAACTATCTTGTAGCAGCCGTCCCGCAAGGCAAACGTATCGAAAGCTCGGTCGTCGAAAGTTAGGTCTGTTCCCGGCCCGAAACCACCAGGTTCCTTAGTTGTCGTACGCCATGATCGTGTTCGGAGCTGCCAGTATATTGGGTCCCTGGCGTCGCCGTCACCTGTCTGAAGCTCGGATAGGAACGACTGTCCATCGATTCCCGAAGGAACATTGCGGCCTGCTACTTCGAAAAATGTGGGGAGCAGGTCGTGCGTACTGGCTGGGGTCGAACGTGTCACCCCGGCGGGCAGACCGTTTGGCCAAGTCGCTACAAATGGCACGCGTATGCCTCCCTCGCTGAGAGTATTTTTGGCACCCGAGACGTCTCGGTCAGGGCTGGTCGCAAACCGGTAGCCGCCGTTGTCACTGGTGAAGACGATCATCGAATCGTCGTACAGGCCTTCGTCTTTCAGGTACGAAACGACACGACCGAACTGCTTGTCCCACTCGTACAGGGTTGCCAATAGCTTGCCCCGGTTGGTGTCGAGGTCGAAGTCGTGAGGTGCGTTGTCGAATCCTGGCGGCACGTATAGCGGCGTGTGAGGAGCTATCGCCCACCAGTTTACAAACATATTGCCAGCGTCTTTATTCGAGTCGATGTAGTCGACTATTTGGTCTGCCATATACTGGGGCCGCCACTCTTGTGGGGGTGTCTGCTGCCAGGTGCCATCGACTTTCGCCTGCAAGGCGCCCTCGTATGGGCTCGCTTTCATAATTATGGACTTGTCGAAACCTCGAGCATTCGGCAGAAATGACTCTTTCGAGTCGCCCGCATGCCACTTGCCTATGTGAAACGACTTGTAGCCCTCTTCAGAAATATCGCTGATGAACGGAATGTCGTCTGGCAAACCTCGCAGCGCCGAAAAATACTTCTCGGGTGGCTCGGGAGCGTTACGCGATGACGTGTCGGGCCATAGCCGGCTCAAACCGTAGCGGAGAGGGCTATTGCCGGTCAGCGTGCCTACACGAGTAGGTGAACAAATTCCCGAGCTCGAATAGAAGTTGTCAAGCGTCACTCCATCCTCCCGTAAGGCATCGATGTTGGGGGTGACCGCATCTGTTGAGTTGTAACCAACGTCGTGGTAATCGGCGTCATCGAGCATGACGTAGAAGATTAGCTTTGGCTTGTCCGAGCCGTCCGAAGTAATGTTTAAGCTGGTCTCGCACTCTGTTGCTTTGTCCGTATCGCCGGGCTGAACGTTGCCGTTACAGGTGTCTGTGCCGGCACCGCCTCGCATCGTGTCGCTGCCAAGTCCGCCAATGATGTCATCGTTTCCTGCGCCGCCGTTTAGCTCGTCGTCGCCGCTTTGACCGTGACTGCTATCGTCTCCATCTCCGGAATTCAGAACGTCGTCACCAGAGCCGCCTGAAAGCGTGTCGTCGCCTGCCCCCGCGTCGAGGGTGTCGTCTCCGGCGTGACCTGTCAGAAAGTCATCTCCCGGTCCGGCCGTAAGCGTATCGCCGCCCGTGCCTCCGTACATCCGGTTGTTGCCGCTCGGCGAAATGAGGGTGTCGTTGCCGTCTTGTCCGTACAGAAAGTCGTTGCCACTACCGGAGAAGATCATGTCATCTCCGGCATTTCCCTGCAGGTAGCTTATGCCACCCTCATCGTAGATACTGTCGTTGCCGGGTCCACCCTTCACGATGTCTCGGCCGAGACCACTGCATATTGTGTCGTCGCCTCCTCCGGCGTCTACCCTGTCGAATCCACCGTAGGTGAAGATGATGTCGGCGCCCGAGGTTCCGGTTATTACGTCATCACCCTCCGTGCCGTTTATCGTGGCTGTCAGCCCGTCGCACAAATCGTTGCCCTGCACCTGGTTAAGCGCTTGCGGTACGGCCGCACCGCTCGGCACGGCGCTTATAAACGCCCCGATCAAACCAATGCAAAGAAGCGCAGCCGTAAACCCTTTAGTCGGTTTACGGAGTTGCCGCCCTCCCGAAGTTTGACCGTCCAGAAGTGAAATGGAATTATGAGAGTTGAAGACCACCTGGCGATGATAGACTAACCGCTTTGTGTAGGCAAGCTTGTGGAGAGGGGCCGTTTGGCCCAGCTTTACATCGTACAATCGATGAAACTGGCTGTTCGGCAGGCCCATCTTGTGAGCAGCGCCTGCGATCGCCACGTCCGCAGGGCTTACGGCCGAGTTTGAGCACTAGCCTGCACTCGCAAGGGCTACAAGGCGGCCGAACTTTTTTAGATTAGTTCGGCGTTTACACAAACTTTACAAGAACCTACTACCTGAGCCCACGAGCTCCGATGGGCTCTTTCCTGGACTTTTACGACACAGAGTTTGGGTCGCCTATAGATGTCGGCACAGCTCAACAGGTCGAGTTCGGTAAAATGGGGTATCTAAGTTGCCACGATCCGACTGGCGCTAGCCTTTCCGCCAGAACGGCATACAGATGAGTTATACAGAAAGCGGCGACAATCCAGCTTCGACTAGCCCCCTCGAAGTTGAAAAAAAGAAAGTCCGACGAAACCAGGTCCTGAAACCGCTAGCAGCGTTAGGCGTTGGCATGCCAATTGGCCTTCTCGCCTTCTCAAGCCCGGCCGCAGCGGATTCGACAATACCACGCATCAACAGCCTCAACCACGGCGACACCAGCCTCGACGACGGCGACCCCGCCTACGGAAGGGAGCTGGGACCCTCTCCACGGGTTTCTACTTTCTATTCGAAAGCTGAACGGCAACCCGACGTCAAATTTAAGGGCGTATCTGTTTTCGGCATAACAAGTACCAGATCTACCGATACCGGCTTTTCAATCTTCGAAGACGGCCATCGACCCGGCGGAAACCGCTACGTCAACATTCGTCCGAGTGAGAGAATCCCCGAAAATGTTTTCCGGCTGCCAGACATTCACAGGCCAACCGACGATGACGAAGCTGACGATGGCGATATCAGTCGGCGGGAACTCGAACAATTATGGGAAGATGTTAGGAAACGGTTTGACCTGCCAGATATTGACATTACCCCTGAGTACAAGAACCCACCGCTGCCTGAGCCTCCCCCCGAGCAGCCGCTACCTTATGCGCCTGCCTAGCTCGCTATGTAAAAAGGTGGGTGAGCTCAACTCGTAAACGGTTAACCCCTAGGGCAACCGGGCGTGCGAGGCCCGCTGCTCGACCTCGGCGGCGGGTCGCCCTGAGGACGGGTTAACAGTATGCGCAGTCGATTTCCGTGGGCCTGTTCTGCAGCAGCTATCAAAGCTATTGACACACCCGGCACTTTCGCTAGGCCAAGCCAAACTCTTCTCGAAATGTAATTGTAGTTCATGCCGAGGGAAACTCTGGCGGTGAGCAGATGAGCCTTTCGTTAACGGGTCTGTGCTCAAGTCATGGACTGTTTCCGGTACGGACGAAACCGAGTACAGGACATCGGTCTATGAGCCGGCGACTGTTAAAAGTCTGCGAGTTTCGGGCGGGTCAGCGGGTTGGCCAGCGGCGTTGGTTGTTGACCGGGTCGTCGTCGACGGCGTGACATTTCAGTCCGAGGATTCGTCGATTCGCTCGAACGGTTCGTGGAGTCAGGACACCGGATGCGCTCCTGGAAACAAACAATCGAAGTGGATCAGCTGCCCGGATGGTTGGTTGGAATATCCGGCAGCTGAGGGCACCCAGCTAGCTGCTGCCACTCCAAGTTCTTCAGCAGGCGCTTCCAGAGTTGAGTTGCAAGGCTTAGATTCCGCTGGGCGTGTCATCCACACGATCAAAGGTTCCGAGGGGCGAGTGCTTGAGCTTGAAGATTTCGAAGGCGTCGACTACTCGGCGCTTGAAAAAATCCGCGTAGTTTCGAACGGCACAGTCATCGACGAAGTCGATCTGAGCGGTCGAACAAACAACGGGAACGTAACGACCGTCGGCTTAGCCTTATTCGCAGATAGCCGAACGACTGCGACTAGTAGGGCCCCCCGGGCTGTCGACGCTGTCTTTAAACCAGTGCCGCCAAAGTCCGCTGTTGAGGGCAACCGATTTGTCCGCCATGTCGAACACAAGGGCACGACACACCCGGTCGCTGCCGACCCCGAAATCTCAATTTACTGCTGGACGAAACGGGGCTGTCGGGCCGAGTTCTCGGCATACGCTTCGCGCCAAATTGCCATGATGGACGGTTCCGAAGCGCGCGACTACGTTTGCGCCGACAAATCCAGAAATGCCCGATGGTTTTGCCAGTGGTATACGTTGAGCACATACACGCAGGAGTCTCATTTCGCCGAAATGGCTCAACAAGCTCGGCTCGCCCTAGCCGAAGGCAAATGCCTCTACGTAGATGCAGCCAGCGACCCGCAAGTCCAAACCGGAGCTATAAAACGGCGCTGTCCGGGCTTTACAAACGAGGGTCTGAAAGCCCTCAACCTTGAGGATCAGCAGGTCGAGGACCTTCAAGAAGCAATACCCGAGGGCAGTCCATTAGCCGATGAGTTTGCGGCATCAACTGTCGTAGCTGGTTTGGGGAGCGGACTGGCCAGCACAGCGCCCAGTCTAGGCCTGCGAGGGGTTCTGCTCGCAGCCGGCGCTTCCACCGGCTGAGCGCTGGCAGCGATCGCCGTCTACTACGTCGGAAAGCAAGGCATCAAAGCTCAGATCGCAGAGGCAGGACTAACCGACGACATCATCGAGCGGATTGAACAACGCTTGATCGAACAAAATAGACCCCCCTTGGACCCTACGGCGTTGCTGGTCATGGCCGAATTGTGTGCGGAGGCTGCTTCTCGGGCCGGCCTTCGAGAGTCGGCCTGTCGCAGAATGGCTCTCTATTTCCCCACCGATACATGTTCCCGAATCTGGCACCGTTCCGCGTTGAAGCCTTACTGACCAATAACCGGTGGTTCCACCAAACTTGGAAAGCGGGCAACCCTCACTCTCGCAGCTGGATCAGGGGAACACCTTGGGAAAAAGGAATTACCTCTACCGACGGTTGTAAGGATTCGATCGTGGGCGACAGGCTAGATTGCGACGAATTCCCCAACGCCAAATTTGAAGCCGGTGGCAAATTTAGCGACCCCCAGCCGTCGCTGCGTTTAATACCTGAAAGCGAAAATAGAGCTGAAGGTCCGCAGGTGAAGACGTTAGGCGGGTGCAATCTTAGAGGAGGGGACTCGGTACTCGTGTTGCCGCTCTACGATCGCTTCAAAAATCCAGACTACTCTTTGCTAGCTGAGCGATACGCCGAAACTGCCTTGTTTTACCTACCTAATGCGCCGACTACCGTAGTGGTCTGCCCCCCGTCGTTCATACCGAACTAGACCGCCACATGAACGAAGTCGCAAACCTGGTCGAGGCGTTCGACCGCATCGGCTCGCCCCTTCTGCAAGTAAAGCGGCCCGGCTTAACACCCGACGGGGTTCGGGCGGCAGCGGCGGAACATTTGCCGCAACATTGGGCCAGATATGCAGACGAACAGGTCTTTGCGTGGTATGGCTGGCAGAATGGCGCAGATGACGACAACCTCGAGGCGGGCGGCGAGGCTATGCGGGCACGTACCGTAATCACACCAGATGGCTTCAAAGTCGCAGGCATCCACGAGCTACTAGGGGTGGACTGGGAGGGTGTTGGACCCGAATACGCCAACGAGCTCGGAATAGTGTTTCTTCTCGGCCCGATCGACGGCTTCGCAGCCGACCTTTACTTGCACAAGCAGACGCCTGACGACGAATGGACAGTTTGGAACCATTGGATGGACTCCGGCCTACTCCACCCCGAAAACAGCGACGGATACATCGACACTCCAGCAACGTTTCCGCAATGGCTCACCGCTCTAACAGAAGCGATTAACACTAGACGCTTGATTCTCGGCCGCTCCGGAAACGTCACGGTCCCGGGCGAGGGCGTGGCAATAACTAACGCACACTGCTACCCCTGGAACGATGCTCCGTAGAGGGGCCCGGAATGCCTTACCGCAGTTTTCAGCAGTGTCGCCGCCCCCAATTTAGGCAACATCTACAACAACCCACCCCCGGTTGAGTCTCCCCCCGGAACAGCCGACTCTTACCCACCGAACTAACTCGCCTTTGCTGGAACTGCTGACCGTGTTAGCCTGCGAACTTCACCAGTGCCCCGGAGCGGCGTCTCGGGTTATCTTAGGCGCCTTCATTACGCCAAGGTTCGGGGCCTTGTATGAATCAGGCAGGCTAGTCGACAGTCTGTTCGTCTAACTTTCGAAACTCTTCTAAGGAAATGCCCGGGCCCCGGAGGTGCATTCGGTCTGCGAAGGCCCGGTCGACAAAGACAGGTTCGGGTGCTGTCGTATTTGCTCCGCCGCGGTAACCAAACCTCGTTACCGTGGTCGTCTCGGTTACCCGGCCCGGACTTTCAGAGTCGTTTGCGTCGGTCACCAAGTACGTTTCCTCCACCGTCGTCTCAAACAGAACAGGCAACCGGAAGAAAGTCCCAAGTCTAAAACTGGCGTCGATCGTCAAAGTCGCATCGTACTGCTGACTGTTTTCGCTCACCCAGCCTTGGTAACCCCGCTCGCCGGAGAAACCTTTCTTGTAAAGATCAGCGCGGCTGACGCTCACCATCCGGCCAGTTGCTTCTTCAGCTCGATATTTGATGGCCGTTTCGTGCAGGTGCGGCTCGCCCATCAGCTGGTTCCGAAAAGAGGGTCTTTCTTGCGGTTCCCCGATCGAAATAGTTTCCACAATGTCGGGGTGCCCCGCAACCAAACTTCGCTCCTGTATCAGGTTCTGCACCCCATCGAGGTGAGCATCGGCGTTTTCTCTGACCGACCTACCGCCGGGAGCCGTCGGGTCTACACGGTCGAGGATTTCTAGTGTTTCGTCCGTAGGTTCCGCAAAGTCTCCGAAGAACAGGCCTGACGTTCCGGGAGTTGCAGCGACGCTCGTATTCTCGTCCAGATCCTCTGGGAGGACTGGGCTCAGCTCAGTGGAGGAATTTGTAATTGGTATTTGAGTCCCCGGTAGGGGGATCGCAGAGAAACCGACCCCGAGGGAGCCGTCCGCCTCCCAATCGGATGCAGCGACGAGATTTGGAAGACGCTGTCGCAATTTACTTCGACCAAATGCGTGGCCGTCGGGTACGCCGACGTCGCTGGTATCCGTTTCAAACGAGTCGTAATTCGCGGCAGTAGCCTCCGCCGTCGCTGCCAACCCCAGCGGGACGCTAACACCGACCCCGGCGGCGAGGGCCGCTTTCGACTTCCACGAACTAATTTGCTTTCGCCGTTCCGACTTATCACTCATTGTTCAGCTCCCGCTAACTTTAATTCTTCGCCAAGATATTAAACTGCTGATTTCGTGAATCGAATTCTAGCAGCACCCCGTCCCGATTATCGTCCCGAGGCTGACACAGCCAGGTTTGGGCCGCTTTACGGCGAGCTCGAGGCAGACGTAAACGCTCTTGAGGACAGCTCACGCTTCTCAGCCGAGATACACCGGCTCGCCGCAATGTTTCCACGTGGATTCGGCGGGTTCAATCAAACTATCTTCAAAGAAACCCACGGCAATTTGAAGTAACCTAAAAAATTTACTTCAACGATCTCGACGCCCGACACTGTTCGAATCAGGTTAGTTACCGGGACAGTGTCGGCCGCAGACCGACGATCCAGGTCGGACGATTCTTTCGCTCGGTCGGGCTGCATAAATTTGCTTGTAGGTAGTTCTACTCGATGCCGCTGGACTAGAGCCACCGCTTGGTACTTATTTGGACACAACGTAACCTCGTCCAATCTCGGATGACAAATTTAGAACGGCTTACAATGACCCCTAAACAGAACGCAACTCCGGCAGTGGACAAACGAAAGCAGTGGATGTCTCGTGCGCTGCTCGTAGCCGGAGCAGGCGTCCCGCTAGGGGTCTTAGCCATCGCCGATCCCGCGGCTGCCGAATCCGACTTTGACCCAGCCGGCCCCGGTCAACACGAAGTCGACATCATCGACCCGACAGGGCGGGCTACCAACGACCCAACCCCCTCCGCTCCACACGGACTCGACATCATCGACCCGTCAGGGTGGGCATACGACAGAATCGTAGCCACACCTAAACTGACTGAAGTCCGAACCCCGGCGACCAGCTCCCCCAAATTTGCGGTGAGCGGCGCGGTGCGCACCGGTGTCCAACTCAGATTCAATAGCCGCAGATCGGTTGTCCCAGTAACCGAAGAAGGAGGTTGGGGCGTCACGCCTTACGATGGCTTCTCTCTCAGAGTTCCCCAGTCTAATGCCGTCAAGCCTCGGCCGATTTCAATTCATCCGACGATCTATGGTCGCAGCTACCCGATAAATCCTGCCAGGTTCGACTTCTTCGGCCAGCGATAGGCGAGAAGCTCAACCTCGTTGCTTCTGATCAAGATGCCGCTGGTGTCGGTCGGGTGAGCTCAGGGGGCGTGCTGGTGGACGGTTAAAGGCGGGGCCGTAATCGGGCTTGGCGCCTTTGCGATCGCAGCTTGCAAAAACTATCGAGGTGTTGATATTCACATTGCATGGTCAGGGCAAGCCTGGTGCTTAGGGTGTTGAAGTTAAAGGCCCTCTTATCCTGGCTAACTTGGTCATAGCGATCGCTGGAACTGCTCTCGTAGTGGTTGTCACCGCCGAGCCAATGACGGATTGGACATCGCCAACACCGTTGCGCCCCATGTTACTTCTTGTACTAGTTGGCTTCTTGGTTCTGAGATTGGCGGTTGCTCTCAGACTCGACCAACAGCAGCGTCACTGACCGGCATCGATAGACGGGGCTGTTCCACCAAATCGGAACACCCAAACGTCTGACTTCCGCCGAAAATACTTCACAAATTTTTCGCCCCAGCCCGGCTCGACGTCTGGTTCGAACAAGCTGGTTCCACCACGGCCGAAGCCCACGAATGGTTCGACGCGCCCCTCGAAGCCATCGATCAAGCCGTCAAACTCATCGAAGCAGAAACGATGAACAACTACCGCTACGACACGACTACACGCAAACCAACACTCAAGTAGGCAGTAGAAGAACGGTCCTACCTAAACTGGACCGGCGGCACTCGGAGGGTAGAACGTCGCCAAATCGGTCGCCGTAAGACAATAGTTGTTTACCCCCCGGGCCGTGAGCAGCCAGCAGTTCTAACCCATTTAGGGTTCGACGACGCAGCGGAACTCAACCTACTTCCCAACTTTGCTTCTGGTCAAGATTTGACGGTCCCGGAGGAGAGCCGTCTCGACATCTTGTCTTCCATGCGTCTCCCACGTGGGCGGATTGGACAAACGCCCACTTTGAGAGCCTTCTCGACCAGTTTCCTCAGAAGCGCCAAGAATCCGATAGCCCCCGAACTGGCGAACGACAGCTACGAGACCTAAAAAGAAAAAGCCGCCGCCCACCTCAAGGAAGAGGCCACTCCACCAGGAGTATTGGATCCCCGAGCTTTCAGCGCGATTTTCTAACAACCCTTCGAACCACCAAGACAGACCCCAGAGACCAGCCGTCACCCCACGCCACTCGCCGTATCGCAAGTCAAGATCGAACAATAACTCAATAGTCCCAATGGACGGCAGCATAACGATGCCGATGAGAGCTGCAAAATGTGAACCCATGAGAACAGAGGCGCCTAGCCCCACTCCAGAACCAACGCCCGATTCGAGAAATCTATGTTTCAGCTTGCCGATAATTCTGAATATTACATCGCACGACACTATCGCTGTTGCAACAGCCCATCAAATTACTAGGGCCCCGCTCCTCATAGCTAACCTAAGCCACTCGGGTCGTTCGGCAGGCCAAGCCGACCGGTACGGCCCACTGATCGTCGCCGAAATTGTACGTCTCTTGGCCGGTGTAGAACACGACACCCCGAAAAAAGAGTTTCGGGTACAGTTCTCTAAACTTCCTGATGTGTTTAAAGTCGTCCCTGGTAACGGTCGAACTTGACTTCACTTCGACGCAGACGGCACGGTTCTTTCTATCCACGACCAACAAGTCGATCTCGTTCCTTTGCTTAAAGCGCCAGTGGTAAAGGTTCACGTTGCTGCGTGCCCAGCTGGCCTGAGCTACGAGATCCACAACCACCAACGTCTCCAGGAGCTTGCCAAAGTCTTCCGGCTTCTCGCCCGGTCTCAACTGTCCCAGGGCAACGGCCGCGCCCGTATCGAAGACGTGAAGTTTCGGGCTCTGGAGTTCCACCTTGGGTCGTTCGGACCGCCAACCCGGCAGGCTAACAGTGAGCATTGATTCGGAGAGCAGACTCAAATACTGTTTCGCTGTGGCACCTTGCATTTGATTGCTACGAGAGAACTTCTCAAAGTTGACGAGCGACGCCGTGTTGCCAGCCAGATACCGGTAAAACGATTCGAGCAGGGCTAGGTCTCTACCAGAAAACGTTGGCATGTTAACCGTGCCTCGAAGGTATTGTTCGAACCGAAGTTCACGAATTTCACTGTCTTCGGTCTGAAACCATCCGGGCATACCCCCATTCGTGAGAAATCGGGCTAGCTGGCGCTGATCTACACTTGTGCCGGCCGGCAAGTCGGAGGGTTCCAGCAGCACGTCAATAAAGCTGCTCACATAGTCAGCCGGATGCTCCCCACAGCGACGACTGATGGGGCCCGGGTTGGCTAGGGTGCCGCTTCTCTCGCCCATCGTGAGGGGATAGAGCGGCAGCGGAGGAAGCGTCCGGCCAGCTAGCGGGTCGCTGCCCCCTAAGGCTGTGCGGCGTAGCCTTGTAGAACCCGTTAGAAGAAACCTACCCGGCTGACCGTCCTGATCGATGATCGTTTTTATTGGAAGCGTGATGTCTTCGACCAGTTGGGCTTCGTCGATGATGGTTCCGAAGGGCAGTTGCGAGATGAAGTCGGCCGGAGAGGATTTCGCCGCTTGATAAGCGGTCTCGTCAGCAAGGGTTCGGTAGCTCTGGTACGCACCGACCTCAACCAAGTGTTGTGCAATAGTTGTTTTGCCGGTGGCTCTAGCGCCTTCTAGGATCACGACGGCTTCAGTCTGCGCCCTCTGAAGGAGCTTCTCAGTGATACCGCGAGCGATCTTCATCCTCCAGACAATAGCATAAATTCAATGCTCAGTATCGAATTAATTTGATGCTGAGCACCAAGAAACCTCAGTGGACACCGGAACAGCAATCCACTAACAACCCAGACCAAAGGCCTCAAGCACTGCCAACTCATCAGCGACGGAGTAAACAATAATATGGCAGACCTCGACGCCAGCAGCCGAACCTTGCGTGACGGCGGCCACCGACTAGCCTGTCGATATGAAGACCCCGATGGATCTGGTGAACGTGCCACGACGAACGCGGCCTCCCTTCGCCGCGATAGTGCGCCGGGTCGCAATGGCAGTTGGGCTCGTCACCTTCATCGCTACCGTTGTGCGACTAGGCCGCAGCGGTTACGTCGATGTCGCCAACGACGACATCGGACTCCTCGATGCGTTCTACTACGCGTCGGTAACTGTCACCACGACCGGGTACGGCGACATCACCGCCGTGAGCGATGGCGCCCGGTTGGCGACCATCTTGCTAATTACGCCAGCGCGCGTTCTCTTCCTGATACTGGTTGTTTCAACCACAGTTGAGGTGCTAACAGACCAGACACGGGAATACCTACAGAAACGGCAATGGAGACAAACGGTGAACAACCACACAGTTATTTGCGGATTTGGTCAGAAAGGCCAGGCCGCCGCAGCCGACCTGATCAGCCGAGGGATCAAGCCAGAACAGTTGCTAATTGTCGACCAATCGCAGGAGGCCGTCGCTACGGCTCTAGCGCAAGATCTGGTGGCGATTCACGGCGACGCTACCCGACGAGACGTTCTGACCCAGGCCACCATAGAAAAGGCAACCGCGGTTATCGTCACTCCAAACCGCGACGACACCGCTGTCCTGGTCACCTTGACCGTGCGCGACCTCAATCCAACGTGCCATATCGTGGCCACGGGGCGGGAGCAGGAAAATCTCCACCTACTACGCCAAAGTGGGGCCGATGAAGTCATCGACGCTGCAGCCGTCCTTGGCCAGATGCTCGGCCTGGGAACGCACGCCCCCGCTGCTGTGCACGTGCTCGACGAATTACTCAACGCTGGCGAAGGTTTAGAACTAGTCGAACTTCTTGCCGACACATCAAAAGGATTTGAAGCAGTTCCGACGGGGTCAACATTAGTTGCAGTCATTCGAGACGGGGTCAGGATTTCTGCCGACGAGATGAGCAAAGGAGCGGAGAAAGGCGACCGCCTGATCGTGCTCCGCGAATCACAGAAAGACTAAACCTACCCACAGGAGCTGCTAAGCAGATTTTGCCCGCATAAGCCAGCGCCGAACTCAACGACACTAATCCGCGGCCGCCATCTCACCCCGGGAGACCTAGACGTATTCGGAGCCTCCTAAAACAGGATTGAACTGCAGCCTCGAAGAGTTGCCGACGCCCTACGAACGATCGATTTCCAGTTCGACACGACCATCGTTGGCAGGCATCGCAAATGCCGAACGCTACTGCCGAGTCCCCGACTCGTTTCCGACCGGACAACTCAAAGAGTGATACGTTATGCACTGGGGCTTGGGAGCGTCGGATGGTTACCGTTCACTAGATCGAAGGCTCGCTTCTCGATCGCCTTGCGCCACGCTGGAGGTACAACGGCGAAACGTTGCTCGTTAGCCACTCGAAGCGCTTCCATTACCACTTCTTTGGGGTCTTCGCCGGTGTCAGACATCGCTGTTTTTACCAGCGCCGGACATAGCACAGTAACGCTGATCTTCGTGTCGGCAAGTTCGAGGGCTGCTTGTTCAGCGACTGCGAGCACCGCATGCTTCGACGCAGCGTAGGGTCCGCCCCCTGGCCAGGTCGCTGCCCCAGCGAGTGAGGCTGTGATGATGATCTGGCTTGGCAATCCTCGTTCCAGCAAGAGCGGTACGAAAGAGCGAAGGCCGTTAACGACGCCAAACAAGTTTATCCCGAAAACTCGTTCCCACTCCGCCGGCGATGATTCCCACGCAGCGCCCGACAATGAACCCAAGACGCCAGCGTTGAGACACAACAGGTCTACCGCTCCGACCGAGGCGGCAGCTCGTTCCATAACTGCCGAGTCAGCGACGTCGCCTTGGATTGGATCGGCCACGTCAAGTTCAGTTGCAAGGCCAGCAATTGCCTGCATGTCGATGTCGAGCAGATGAACCTGATGACCTCGGGCTGACAGCTCGGTAGCGAACGCTCGACCGATACCGCTCCCGGCACCGGTGATCAGTGCTGTTCTGGCTCGTGTCGGTGTTGCCACTGGCATAGTTTACTGGATTGACTCGCTCAAGAACATAACGACTGGGCGATCGGACTCAGACACCTGATTGCAGCCCTGTCAACCATGTACCGAAACACTACACCTGATTACAGACCTAATTGGCTAGAGCTTGGCTGAGCGATTAAAAACTTTTCGACTGGACGCAGCAACCAGCCCTGTGACCAGGGGTTTCGTAGAGCCTCCTAACAGAATTGAACTGTTGACCTCTTCCTTACCATGCCGGCAAACCCCAACCCCCCAAACATCGTCAACCAAAACCCGGCCAAACCAGCCGATACCTGAAGCTGACAGTCCGCCATCGCCCCACACCAATGGCTAGCACTTCGGCTATTACCAGCCAGCCACGTAGGCAGCTCGCTGCATCAGTGTGGCGGAACTGAATCACCCCAGCATTTTGTCGCTCTCTTCTCAGGAAGGATGGAGCGTTATGATCGGGAAACGACGCCAAAAATATCCGGCCTAGATGAAGCACCAGGCTAAGCGGATGGCAATCGATCACCCAACACGAGCACCTGTCGAACCGGCAAGTGCGGAGTCGGTTGTCAGCGAACTTGATATTGATGCACTCACTACCGTTCGAGCACCGTCTTGGTTTCCTGCCAGAACATTGCGCTAGATTTAATGGTTCGAAGAGCGATATTGAAAGCGCCAGTGATCATTGCCGCCCCATGGCCTGTTCGGTCTCTGCCAAGTTATTCTGTCAGCTTCGCCGTCCTTTGAGCAGACGTCGAGACCTTGGATGGTTTGCAAAGAATTACTTACCGGGTACTACCTGCGCGTTTAGATCTGGTTGCTGGGGCATCTGGAAGCATCTGTTGCCCCGAACTTCAACAACGGCTTGTTGCTTTTGGGCGCATACCGTGGAGGCTATCGAACCAGGCAACCCTAAAAAAATTTTCGCAAACTAGACTCTTTACGACGTTGATGCGTGTGTTTGTGTATCAGAGAAAAACTTGCTGGTGGGAAGGGGGCTGTGGCCGCGACGCTGCCCCATCGGCATGCGAACGCCGGCACTTAATCGAGCCAGCTCGTGAGGCTTTCGCTCGATCGCCCAGCAAGGTTAGCGGCTTTTATCGTAAGCGGCTTATGATCAAGGGGTGTCTGAGGCGAATAAGTATCTCTCCGAAATTGGTAGCCGAGGAGGCAAGAAAAGCCGTCGCTTGTTGAGTTCGGCTGATGCGTCGCAAATGGTCCGCTTGCGTGAGGCTCGACGAGCCTTCAAAAAGTTTCATACACGATGCTTCTGGTCTTACGATCCCAATTATCAAATAACCAAGAACGACATTGATTGGGTTGCCGAGAAACTCAAGACCTACGGAGGCCATGACGGTTGGCATCTCGGGTCCAAACTATGCCCCTAACCGATCTGCAAGCCAAAATCGCCCAATTGCTGGCCACCAACCGAAGCCCCGACAGTCACTTAGCTGGCGGAGCCGCCATTCTGATCGATCCGAATTCGGAGCGATTTTCGTATGACCTGGACTACTTCCACGACTCGATCGAACGAGTAACAGGAGCTTTCGAAAGTGATACGGCAAGGCTGCGTAGCGAAGACTTTCAGGTCGACATTACGTTTAGCCACCCGGGTTTCGTTCAAGTTCTTGCTCTTAAAGACGATCAGTCGACCAAGATCGAGTGGTCGCATGATTCGGCCTGGCGGTTTCTGCCAGCAGTGGCCAGCGAACAGGTTGGGTTCCAACTTCATCCGATTGATCTAGCGGTCAACAAAGTCCTGGCTTTGGTGGGTAGAAACGAGCCGAGAGACGTGATCGACACGCTCTACGTGCACGGCAAGACTCTTTCACTCGGTGCGATGTGTTGGGCAGCGTGCGGAAAGGACCCTGGGCTGACACCGTCACTGGTTCTCGATCTGATCGCTAGGAAAGGAACTGTTCGACCGGAAGAAATCTCAAAGCTCAACTTCAGAGTGGAGCCGGATGTACACGATCTGAAAATCAGGTGGCTCGCTGCGATCGAGCAGGCCGACAGCTTCATCAAAGCCATGCCAGGCGATGAGATTGGCTGCCTTTACTACTCCGCAACCCAACAGAGATTCTTGGGACAGATTGGGCGGATCGAACAATGCTCAGACGCTGTGCCTCACCACGGCCAACTCTACGGCGTCTTACCTGAGATGTCAGACCCCGGAAATTGAGCCAACCTGGAGATGCGCCGGAACACCTCGTTTCGGAATCGACGGAGGAGGTGGGCTTCTCGACAACCAAGACCGCCTGGACTCACGGTCCAATCGTTCGACGCTTTTCCGGCACAATTCGCCGCAGGAAAACTCAGTGGAAACCCTATTGGTCGTGACTGCGTTCGTGAAACCCGATCACTACTAGCGGCGACGTTGAAGAACGTGATGCGGCTTGGCTACATCAATCGCAACGTCGCTAAAATTTCCGTGTCGCTCAACACGACATCGACAAAACGGCCCTGCCGACCACTAACCCGTGCTGGACGGCGAGCGATCTCATGATCACCAATCGACGGGCACGCCGACCAATCGCAATAACCAGATCCGCTCGGCCAACCAAGCGTGCGTGGAGACAGCCGACGGACGGATCACACCATACGAGTTACGCCGCACGGCTATCACTCACCAAGTCGAAGCTTGTCACTTCGTCAGCCAACGCCAACTGGGCTCGAACGAGCGAGAAGACGGTCTACAAACAGTACCGCCACATGATCCAAGAACTCATCGACCTGGCACCCGTCGACCTCTAGGGCTGCAAACTTTCAAAGCCGTATAGCGACAGTGGATATAGAATTCGATCTTTCGACAACGCTCTCGACCACACTGAATCCGCAGTGAAAAACTTGGCTATCGACACTGACGGTCGCCAACTAAATGTGCAGTTCTCGCATCTCACGGCAGGCTTCACACTGCCGGCCAAGGCGTCAAAATTTCTCGAACTGCACCCAGGAGTGACCTAGACCAAAAGGCCAACAATGACTATGCTTGTGGGGTGAGCGGTCTGGCGATAGCGATCCGAGGGGCCCGCAGACGCCAGTCTGAAGAAACCGACTGGCACTACTTAGCGGGGAAGCGGAAGACTTGTCATTGAAGACGAGCGCTGATCTTGGTTCGCCAAAACACGACGAGGCCACGGATAAAAAAAATCCAACCCAGAGGCTTTAATAGCCGAAATGTGCGGTTGACGATTCATATGGAGACAGTCACAGCCTCAATCGAATACGCCGATCAGCTCTCAGGATCGAATGACGATCGACGGGCTGCCGAGGTAATTCGCTATTACGTCCGAGTCGACACGTGGCCTAAAGCTTTGGATGCACCAGACCCCCGACCACTTGAAGAGAGACTTCGTCGTAGCGACAGGAAGTTTTTAGATGCTTTAGGTCCCGAAGACCAGTCGAGACCGTGCCGCATAGCCGGATGCGAACGAGGCGTGCTGGCCCTTACCGTTTCACGCCGTCGCCATCAGTTCGAGAGCGTCACGAAGCGCCCATATCGGTTCAAAGACTAGACTCCGAGACTCCCCATGAGCAGACCCCAGTAAGCGGGGCTACCTCCGATAGATCTTAGCGAATCAGCGCTTGGACTAAGCCGGTGATCCAGAAATTTGTGGAGCCTCCTGACAGAATTGAACTGTCGACCTCTTCTTTACCATTCCCGCACACACACAGTCCACACAAGGCCAAAGCCCTCTATATACGAGACAATTTGACTGTCCGAGTCCCTTACTGTCCCTGCATGCGCACCGCTCATGGCTCCCAATCGGGCTACCACCTCGCTGATAATCGGAAGAAGGGTCCCGATTCCTTTGACTTGCAGGCCTCCGCTATTCAGATATTGACTGCTTCCTAACGGGAATACCGCTTATGGTATTCACCATGAATGGTTCAGAAGCTGGCCTAAATCTACACGTGCATTTAGCCATGTCACTCTCATGGACGAGTTGATTGGAGCGCATGGTGCTACGAACTAAGCAACTTTGGCAAGTTCTTTTGATAGCGGTCGGATTGGCTGCGTCAGGCTGTGGCGACAAGCCAGCCACGATCGATGGGCCTCTTCTTATTTCAGGTGTGACTGACAGTGGCATGGACGCCCAATTTTTTGGGGAAATCATGATCGAGGGTGATTGTCTCAAAGCTGGCTCGGCGACTACCGGTATTGCCTGGCCTGGCGGCACAACCTGGGATAGTGGAGAAGGGGCTGTCGTGTTGTCCGATGGTCGTCGACTACAAAGCGGTGACTCGACTACTGCTGGCGGCGGTGAGGCCTCTGCTGGCTCAGAATCGAACCTGGATCCAGTCCTAAAGACTGCCGCTACTGAATGCGGGTTCGAAATCGTCTTCATGCTCAGTGGAGATTCAAGCACCATAGAGATTGATGAGCCTTAGATCAGCGTTGTTCTGCTGTGACGAGACCTTGAATTGTCGTCACGACCGCTGCGACTAAGTTAACGCTCGACCTCGGCGGCCGCCACGGCTTGCGACCGCAAGAACTCCGGGCAATCCGCTGGCCCAATATCAACTTCGCCACGTGGCATGACCCCGTGTGGCGGTACCGAATGGTTTT